>JANPWU010000008.1:32340005-32350601 GCA_024707465.1 Erythroxylum daphnites
AAGTTACAAACCAAACATCATTTTTTATACCCATTCCTATTCCCATTCTCATTCCCATTCCATTCTACTATTATACCTATACCCATTCCCAAACCCGTGCTCAAACCAAGATACCCATTCCATTCTACTATTATATAAGCAAAACCACGATGTTTTGTTTTGAAGAACATATGTGAGTTGTTGATTGACAAGAAAATTAACTATATGAATGGATTCTACCCAAAAAAAACTATGAGGGATATGAGACTTAAGGAGGAGGGCACAAGCAACTTCAAGTACATGTCGATTTTTTCTTTCGATGACACCAATTTGTTTTAGGGTTTGGGGATATAATAGTTAATGTAAAATCCCTTTAGTATGAAAGAATGTTGTAATTAGCTATGAGAATCAAAATTCTCCTCCAGGGTCAAATCGAAAGATTTTAATGGTTTTGCCAAATTATGTTTCAATCATGTTAACAAACGCTTTTGCTACATTGGCAAGCTCAGATTTGCCATGCAAGAAAAATACATAAGTAAAACGTGTATAATGATCAATGAACAAGACAAATAACCTATATCCCAACCTCGATAAGGATGGTAATGGCCCTCATAAATCAATATGAATGAAATCAAAAGGTGCATCAACATGAGATGAGCTAGGAAGAAAAGAAAATTTGGTAGTCTTACCAAAAGCACAACTTTCACAATTTAATGTCAAAAGGTCACAGTTAACATTTAATCGAACAGGAAGAACACCAAATTGAAACGTGCTTTTAACTCTATTAACATGAGGGTGTCCAACCTGTTGAAGCCAAAGATACCACTTTTTATTATCCAACATAATGTCGTTTGAAGAAGAAACAGCATAACAAAAAGGAGAGTACAATTTATTATTCTTAGAAACTTGATTATGCAGGTCCAAGTGAAACAATCTTCCTTGATTATGCACCTTCCTGATCACCCTTCCACTGTGAAGTTCTTGTATAGAACAACTAGAAGGAGAAAAATTAACAAAATAATTGTTATCAACCAATTAGCCTACAGAGATTAAATTGGCAGATAAATTAGGGACGTAGAGGGAATTAGAAAGAGGAAGAAATTTATTCAAAGAAAGTTTTCCCATCCCTTTTATTGGTAGTCTTTCACTACCACTAGCAATTACAAATTGATTTGGAGGACAAATTTGAAGTTTAGAAAATTTGTATGAAAAATGTAGATTGGTTTTGTTTATTCTTTTGTAAAAGTTGACACTCAAGTTTCACAAGTCCTTTCTTCTTATAGCAGTTGTATTCATTCCTCTTCTTGCAATGAGCTTGTATATGTCCGAAACCATTACAAAATCAACATTGAACTTTGCTAGAGTCTGCACCAAATTGCTTCATTTAGGGCCCACCATGCGAAGCTAAGAAAACAACATCAACATAATTAATTTTAGCATCCAAATTAGCTTGAGTATGAAGTCTAGTCTCTTCTCGAAGAAGGTCACCAAAAACTGAATCAGTGTCCGTTATGCCTCGATTGATGATGTTGGCCCTATCATTCTCAAACATAGGTTTGAGCTTCATAAGGAATTGAAGCACCCTGCTCCTATCTCTTTCTTTCTTCAGTGCCTTATATGCTACACCTTCAATAAAGCTCAAAGATACCATATCCAATTCGGTCCATAATCTCAGTAATCTAGAGTAAAAAATTCTTATGTCTCTATCATCTTCAAAAAGATTAGCAATCTCATACTCAATTTCAAATTGTCTAACTTGATTTGTCTATGAATATACTTTCTTAAGATAATACCATATGGTGCTAGCAGTACAAAATGACCTCAAACTCAAAGCAATATCTTTTTCCACAAAATTAGAAATCCAAGTGATAACTCTAGCATTATTTGCTTTCCATTTAACCTTTTCTTTATTATCAGTTGATTCTTTTCAGGACCCATCTATAATTCCAGATAATTCTTTCCCTTCTATGAACATATGAAAATGAAATTCCTAAAGAGGATAGTTCCTCCCATTAAAATTAATAGGTATTGTATCAGATTTTTCACAATCCATGATATTAGAAGAGAGTTATAGATTGCACCTAAATGTTTGTTGAGATCGAAGATAAACTGTTAAAAATACAAACTAATTGCTTGTAATAGCCAAGAAATTGATCCAAAATAGGTTTCTGACAAATGAATTTTAGAATGGCTCTGATACCATGATAACAGTACAAATATAATAGTGCAAAAGACCAAAGTTTGGTGGAAAAAACTTGTCTCTCTTTTATTGGTGTGTATGTATTTATGTACAAGACTATACAACAAATTTGGCACATAATTGTAGGAATATAATAAATGAAAATATACAAATTTATAAGGTTAATATCAAGGCAGCTAATATTAAGAAAAATATTACTATTGACAATATTAACGAAATTCTAAGAAATAATACACACTAAGATAGTGAAATTAAAATAACAAGGTTATTAGAAGTTGTGATATATACAAATGATATGTTTAGTGATCAGATTTTGACGAAAGTAGTTTTGAAATTTAAAACTGAGAGCGATCTGTCCGTGGTTTATAGTAAACAAGTAACAATACGTTAAGCAGAACAGTCTTGAAGTTTGGCAAGCTCCAGAAGAAGCAAGTGAGCTGCAGAAGCATAATTCGATTTCCCACATGGCAGGGTTCCAGAAGAGTACCCTGGTCAATTATTTTAATCTGAACGCCTCAGTTTTTCTTTTCTTAATAAAAAAATGGAAGAACTAGTTATTTTAATAATCTTATAACGATTCAAAGGGTTGCATGTGCTTGTGAATCCAAAATTGAAACGTTATTGCACAGTTTCTTTTAAACAACACTATACTGTAAAATAATTAACGATATAATAGTTTGGTTACATATGACACAAATACGAGGTATTCGATGACGGTTGCAGTAAAATTTAACAATAGGCACTTGACAGGGAGACAAGATGTTCTGTCCAATTTTATGATGTTTTATTTTGTCAAATAAATTTCAGTCATTTATTTATGTGTGTTTTGCGTAGGTCCCACATAAATAAATGTGGGATTTATATAAATAAATGACTGAGATTCGTTAAAGACACCATAAAACTGGACAAAAGATCTGGACTCCTTAACATGAGATTGTAAGACATGAAGGACCCATGATATCTTCTGTATTGTTTCCATCGAACAATACGTACACCGACTATACGCTAAGCAACATTTCTTTCCGGCAGCTGGGAAGTAAGAAGCAAAAGTAGAGGTAACTTCCTACTTGGTAGCCAGGAAGCAAGAAGCAAAAGTTGAGGTAATGTCCTAGCTTGGTGGCTAGGAAGCAAGAGGAAAAGTTGAAAAGAGCATGCATGGGTCCTATCCCCCTGGTTTCACTATCACTAGTATGAGCTAAAGATGTATCAATTATGAAACCAACGTTGTCCTTTTCTTCACAGAACAAAGATAACACAACTGTCCAATGACCAGTGCTCCGTCCCCATTGCCCACACACACACACACACACAGAGTTGCTTATAATGGAGCACGTACGACACCGGTGTCTCCAAATAAATGGACTTATATTTTAGAAATTAACAAAAAATATCAAGTCAAGTAAACCTAGAACGAACTAACATTGCTACATCATCACTATGTATGTATAATTGTATATATAATGACAAAGCCCCACTGCAGAGTATGAGCCCCATCTCCTATCACACCTCTCTCTATCTATCTCTCTGGGCGTGTGTGTTTTTCTCCTTTGAATTTAGAACCTCCTCTTTCACATAGACAGCAGACGTAGACACATAGAAGTATCATTATCATTGGGCTACAGCTACTTGGTGAATATGGACGATAAGTTTTGGAAGTCATCGTCAAAGAAAGAAGGGTCATCGTCAATTTTTACGAGGAGCTTCTCAACTAAGAGCTCATCGTCAAAGTCCCCTCTTTTGAGGAGCTCTTCTCTCAAGTCTTCTTCTCCCAAATGTTCTCTTCCAAGGAGTTTTTCCCAGAAAAACTCTTCCATCACTCGCAAGTGTAGTACCTTGGCCAAAGAACAGAAAGCCAGGTTTTATATTATGAGGCGGTGTGTTGCAATGCTTGTTTGTTGGCACAAACACGGAGATTCCTGAGAGGAAACCAACAATAAGATCTAGGGTTGTATTGCATTTGCACAGAGATCAAGGGGTTAAGTGCATCTGCTCTTGGTTTCTATCTCTCTCTCTCTCTCTCTCTCTCCCCCTCTGTTTCTGCCCATCTTTGTGAGAGACAAATGTTGGGTATGAGTCAAAATTTGTCTATTAATCGCCGTGAAGAAGAGATCCATGAATCAGATTTGGAGCTTTCTAGCTCTATTTCATTCTGTAATTACAATTTTGAAGTTAGTAAGAAGATCATCACGTATTAAATAGATTTTGAACTCCAGCTATGGTTACATATCTAACTTTTCACTTGTTTCTTTCTCTCGTTCTTTTCTTTTCCTTTCAGATTGAGCTTTATAAGTTTCTGGGTGCTCTTCAGCACCATTACTCTACAATCCTACCTTTTGATTTCAGGCTATGGTAGATCAATGATACGACTACCTGTTACATCTTATTGGCGATCAGATTTCTAAACTTCACGCATATCTTCTAGTTTGACATGCACTATTGATAGTCCTTAAAAAACGTAAATTGTTCCTTCTTGTCTAGATGAAAGGGACAAACAGCAGTAATAATTACATAACAAATTATTTAATTATTGAAAAAACGTATTCCATTCTAGGTAATATTATGTGTATTAGTATACTCTTAAGGTCACAGAGGGGTATCCTTCAACTTTCTTCCGTATCCCGTCCTCCTACTTTTATCTATAATAAATATTTTTAAAAAGAAAATAGGCCTACAACTGATTTGGCATTCGTGTTCATGTGATTTTTCACATGCATTCTTTCTTTCAGTAGTTCATGTTTTTAGTTGAGCAATCAGGTCCTACTAATCTGTGGCTGTGGTTATGGATGAGCACTTTTATGTAATCCACCTAACATGACTTCTTCACTTTTTAATATGATGTCAGCAGATGAACAAAATCAGTTCTAACCTATAATTTGAACTATTAAAAGTGCATTTAAGTTAGTGTCTTTGATTAAATTTAGGGTAGATATGTTGGTTTTGTTCTAGATCTATAAACCTATAAAAACAACAAACAAAATGTTGGGAATGTTCTCAGTTAATACATTCTGATATTCAAATTAGAGATAGAAGAGAGATGCCAAATATGTATATGATATTTAATTAGACTTAATAGTGGTCATGAGAACTTACCTTAGGATGTCAATTTTTATAGCAATCCTTCAAAAAGGCATATATGGACTCTAATTATTGTAGTAGAGTTCTAATATGATTTCTATTAGGCAGCTTGATTAGTCTTTGATTAAGATTCTACCTCCATATATGAATAAGTCTTATTTTGATTGAACTTACCTTTTTCAAATAATTACACCTCTTATATGGAGCTAAAATCCATAAGCGTGAAGATGAGTGATGAGTCATACCAAATAAGTCAAACCCATTTTTGTACACTCATTAAGGTTAATATCATTTGACCTCTAATTTCTTCTTGAAACTTAGATGGAGGATGAAACTTTTAGTACTCAAATATGTAAGGATGTTTGCTTAATCAAGACAACCATCAGTGCTTGAGGATCATCCTTAATCACTAAATTGTTTCACCATAAAACTCCATTTACTAAAATTATATAGACATATTATTAATAGGTATAGAAGAAACATCGAATTTTGGACATCCATCTTAAGTTTACTTATGCATGCATATCTGGGATAGGTTGGTGAATTGATATCAATCATCACTTAAAGTATTCTCTGGGAATATATCTTGTGAATTGCAAGCATCATAAAGATGTTTTTAACTATTTTCTTGGAGATAAATCTTCATTAATCTTAACACTTAATCTATATTAATCTCAATTGTCAATCTTGTTATATATGGTACATGCTATATAAAGAAGATGGCTCAATTTTATTATATTCTGAAAGTTGTTGAAGTAAACAGTCATTCCATTTGTTTGTTTGCTTGTATTCTTAAGAGAGAAGATTCTTTATTAATGCTCTTGTTAGGGACCAAATATTTCAAAAGGTATGAATATATCCTTACCTTTCTCTCTTTTTTTTTAATTATAGAGACTAGCAGAGATGTGATGATTAGTTTGAGTAAAGTTAATAGTTCTAGAAAATTTAATGATATAGGATTAAAACAAATGAATTTACGAGTGGTAGTCTTGTATCCCTCAGGTCTGTAAAAACACTATTCACATCCCTCATATCAATTAGGCCTCTTTTAGAGAGTTATATAAACTTAGTTCAGAAGGCCTAGTAAGGTTATATGACTACGTAATTCTTTTTTTAGAGTCCTTGCCAATTGATTTTGATAATAACTTATGAGCAAATTAAGGAAAGGTAAGTTAAAAATGAGAGAGAAATTTCACATCTCTGAGGAAATAGAGTTAAGATATCGTAAATATGATGAATTGGTATGTTCCCTATGCTTGGAAAAGTGGGGTTATATTATAAAGCATTCAAGTATAGGTTATAGTTCTCTACCCAACCATTCTTCAAATCACCAACTCAATAGGCTTAAGTTTAAGTCAACTTTATCCTTATTCCTAGAGCTTTTTAGTTAGCTTCATCATTGCCTATCATATCCAAGAGGTTGTGTTGTTCAAGTTTGTGCATTGATGTATGTAAGTATAAACCCAAAACATATGGTTCAACTTGAGAACAAGGAGTGGGTACTGATTATTGATGATTCCTAAAGGTTGCAATAATGGAAGGACAAGTTTGTACTCTTATTATATTAGATAAACTTTTGGAATTTTAGGGTTGTGTTGAGAGGATTATATATGAGAGGTTTTCCATTAGGAAAGGAACAATCCAACCCTAAAGCTCATGTCCCAAAAACTCCTTAATCCAACCCTCTTATATCACTATTTGTAGGGGATGAGATGAGAGGTTAGCCCAATGAGATAGGAACAACACAACCTAGAACTTTTTATCTCAAAAATTCATTAATGCAACCAAACAACTTCCACTTTAAGAGAATCTACTTTGGAACCTTACCTTACCATTTCAAGGGTTTCTATAGAGAAGAGCATATATATTACTTTTCCTTATTTTTCATAACTTGTGTTTTGAAACATTATACTAACATCCTTGTCATTTATGTGATAATCATGAATATAAACAAGATTATTATGATAACTAAGGTGGGAAAAAAGGAGAAAGGATGGCTTGCTTCATCCTTTAAGGAGAAGAAAAGGCTGAAGGTGACCTATAGTGAGAAGGTCATCATTATAGAGTTGGCTCTCTATGTTACTTTCATTCTACTTCGTATTTTTCAAATCTTTCACCTCTTACCTCATCCTTTTTTATAGAGAACATCTATGTCCTAAATAGGCCTTTGTGGAAAGACGATCTCTTTTTTTTCCTTTATTAACTTCAATTTGAAGAAGATTGACACCAACTTTAGAAAAATTAAGAGTGATTATCAAATGTTTTGTGAGATGTGACTCCCAAGGATAGGCATAAGGTGGGAAGAGATAGATGTCAATTATTGATGTATATGTCATGTGCATATAATTTGTTTAATATTTTTTTTATTTTCCATACAAATTATCTTGATTTAATTAGTTTAAGTATTAGTTTAGGTAATTATAGAAATGCTGATTGGGAATGATATTAGACAAGGATTGAACATTTTTATAGGGTTTTTAGAAGTCATTATTAGCTAAATATAGCCTAACATATAAACATGTTTTAGGGCATGTCCCTCTCTAAACTAAAACATTAAAAAAATTAAACATGGTATAGGATATGGTCATAATCTAGGACGTGTTATTTATTATAAATTTGTTGAAGAAGACATGGCCTCCTATACAATTGGATTAGAGCCTGTTTGGTATAACAACAAGAAATATTATGAAATATAGACAAAAAAGAGCATTTTAGAGATATTTCACTTTTTAAAAATTTACAAAGAAATAGTGTGATAAATGGCTTGGGGCATGATTGTGTCCAATATCATATTTGTAATAGAAATAATTATTTAAAGAGACATAAAATCTTTAAAAATAAAGGTAGCTTAGAATAAGTTCAATTTAGTTTTACTTTTTTTTTAATTTATAAACTTACCTAGCAAGATGGCTATTGGATTACATATCTTATAACTTTCTTCAACTAGATCAGAGATTGACATCATTTTAAGAAAGTAAAGCAATGCAAAATATTATGATCATTATAAAGGGAAACCTTTACAATGAGCTCTTTTATTCTTTTATTGTTTTTTAATTGTTTTAAGGATGATTAGTGGTTAGATTTCTTTATATGTAGATTATATAAATCCTTATTTGAACTTTGTATGAATTCATTTATGCTTTATAATATAGAGTCCTTTAGTTTTTGAAATATATTATGGTTGTACATCAAAATATGGTTATTCTTTACACTTGAAAACTTTGTCAATCCAAATAATAAAACTCTTAAGCAATTGAGTTAAAAGTACATGATGACGCTATGGGGATTTCTAGTTTAGATGTAATTATTATTATCTTATTTATATTTTTTGTTTACTTGCTTGACTATTTCTAATGGTGATTTAACTTATTTAGTTTAATTTAGTTTTAGTTTTAATCCACAAACCTTTTTATTATTAATTAGATATTAATATAAGATTTAGAATTAGTAGTTACACTATTTTATCCTCATAGAATTACCGTCTACTTATGATTACACTTTTGTTAAATGATAAGTTTAGTTGCATGTGATCTTATACAAAAATGATAGAGAAGATGATAATTGATCACATCAGTATATTTTGTGAGAGGCATCTTGCCAGGTAAGTTTACATTGTTTATCAAGTTTGTATAATTTTTTTTTCAATCATCCTATTTTCTATTTTTTTGTTTATGGGCTATGAAAAGGTTTACAAAGTACTTGGTAGGTAGATCAAAGAAAAAAGGAAGAGACTAGTGATGTTAGCTTGAAAACCAATAGTGACCTCGAAGCCTTCAAGAAAGAGAAGGAGGGTACCAAGAAGAAATATGCATATGCCTTGAGGAGATGGAGAAGTAAAATACAGCACTTAAGTATTAAAATGTAAGCTTAAGGATGGTTAGGGTTAACATATAGTTGTATGCTCAAAAATTTTAAGATGATTACATCAAATTTGATATCATCCTTTTCTATTATAGCTCCAGATCTTTTGAGAATTGAAATTATAATAACCTTTTTAGCAAAATAATGGTAGATTTTAAGGTTTGTAAGAGGGTGACATATAAAAAGTGTCTAAACATATATATATAAACAGATCTGGACATTACTAACACTTTTCTTGAGATTATGCTAACTCAAACTAAGAAATCTAATGGATTTTGCATCATTGATGGATATGTTAAGGTAACTAGCCCTATAGGTGGGGAATCTCTTAACCTTAAGGAAATCAATCTCTTTCTTTTGATGGCACACCTTGTTGGGACCCCACCCTTGCGAGTCACGTGCCCGACGTCCTACGTGACATCTGGATGCACATCACATAAGGGTGGCAAAAATGAACTCATTTCTCCTATTTCTGAACAGATTTTGGGAAATCTTAAATAGGAATTTCAATCTGACTTCTTCAGAACATTTGTTCCCCCTTGTCTAAAGTCTCTAATGACACCAAAAACATTCAATTTGGTTCAAAAATCTGAAAGTTATAGCCCAAACATTCTTGGACTGTTATTAAACTGAAACAGTACACTATACTCAAATTCCATCCAAGAATTGAAAGTCTTATAGACTGAATAAAAATTGGAGTTCTTTAGATAATTTGTAGGTCTATGTCGCTAGTTTATTTAGAAACAAGAATCATCTCTTTTGGATCTCTACAGATCAAGATATCATCAAATTACTGAAGCATGCTCAGTAAAATGTCCAATTCACGCTCTTCCATTTGATACCCTTACTTTGATTAGATTAATCTTTTTAAAATCAATGCCAAAAGCTATAAATTTTTATGGAGAGATAGAGGATGTGTTAGGAATCCAATGCTTCAAAAATCAGGTCATTTGGAGGTCCTACGAAAAAGTTATGGTCACGATCGCGACGTTCTTCCTTTGGTTTTCTTCTTCGGACCTGATTTAGAAAAAAGGGCATAACTTTCAATATAAAAATCTGATTAAGGTCATTCAAAGACCGTTTCGAAGAGGACTTCTAGACCTACAATTTCAATGAAGACCTCAAAAACAATTTGTGCTTCTATAAGGGTCAAATTTTCAAAATAATATAGCTGACCCGAATGTCCATCCTATGCAACATCACTAATTTCTAATAATCATATCTATCAACCCCATTGTCCAAAAATTTCATACTATATATCATTGGAAATTTAGGAAAATAATCTACAACTCCAAGAAGACAACTTTGTATAATTCAGCCCAGATCAATACAGGATTTTGCTTGAAGTCAGAACACACATTCTTACCCTTATGGAAAACTTAAAAATGCAAAGTACAATTTTGGAATATCTTTGGCAAAATACAAACATACTTCATTAACATCAAAATATAAGAGTTTTTATAAAGCTTTAGTAAGCATTT
>JANPWU010000008.1:32435767-32453385 GCA_024707465.1 Erythroxylum daphnites
ATTTAAGCATGAAACTTGAGTGTGTTTGGGTAAGAGGAAACCGTTTCGTAGTCACGTCGACGTTGACCTAATGCCTTTTCCCAGCAACCCGCTTGTAGCCCATGAGATCCGAATTGGACTCATTTCGTTCACGATGTAAACTTCGGTTTCATCGTTTTGTTCACGGGACCCTCGAACCATTTGATGAGCATTTGCATTATATATGACAAGTTGTGTCTTGAATTGAACTACATCCGAAATGTGACGATTATGAAATGTGAATGAATTTTGATAATTGAATTGTCTTTGCAACGTATATGTATTGTGATTGTTATTGCGAATAGTTATGTACATGTGTATTTGGATGGTTGTGTGGCTCGAAGCCAATGGCTAGAAATGTTTTAGCCACTGAGTTGTCAAGCTCAACCCATGTTTTCCCTCCCCTCAGGTGCAGTCCAGGAAGGCCGGTAATCCTTGCAAGGCGTTTGGATCAATCGCAAGAGAGTAGCTGTTGCATTTTTGGTTATTAGCTAGATTTTGGATAGCTTTAGATAGCATATTGATCATGGAGCATCAAATGTATTTTAAACTTGTGTAAAGTTTTGGATGCAATATCGATATGTTTTGTAAAGCTATGTATGAACTTGGTTGATCTGGGAATGAGATGAAGAGTTTCTTTTATGAACATGTGATTCCTCTACGTTGCATGAATGAATGTATTTAGCATAGTTATTGAGATTTGCCAATTGTTGTTTATGTTTGATTAACATGGTTGAGTTGAGAAGCTTGTATGATTATGTTCCTTTTTAGTTGAGTTTGATTCATGTGGTTATCCTTGATGGAGATATCATCTTGTTGCTAGTGTTAGAAGAATGTATTATAATTAGGAAGAATGTGAGTGATGAATCTTGAAGTTAAATTTCAATGATGCTTGGTGTTGTTGGATGTGTTTGGAGTGACTTTTGAGGTGTTAGAGAAGGGTTTGAGATATGGTAATGTTAGGAGGGGTTTAGGAGCTTTGAAAGAGGGCTTGGAGGGTGAGAATTGGTGTTTCCCGAGAGTCACACTGTCAGACCGAGAGTCACACTGCCAGAAGGGTTTGAGATATGGTAATGTGAATCCAGCCCCTGCGCACCATTTTCACCCGATTTGTACACGATCAGACCGTGTGAATCCAGGCCAAGAGCACCATTTTTCGTCTGAGAGGTACACGGTTAGACCGTGTAATTTTACACGGGCTGTGTAAATCCAGTCCAGGCACACCTTTTCCAGCCGCAGCTCACACGGGAAAATCGTGTGATTTCACACGGTCCGTGTGTTTTTTTTATATATTTTTATTTTCTCCCCCTTAACATCCGAATTTCAATTTTTGGTCTTCACGAAAGTTGTAGCCCTGGATGTCTTCTTTCCAACCGTCCAAAATGAAGTCAATTGTAAAATTTTTGTGATCCTTGTTTTGTGGGCTCGCCTTTGGGCTTAAGATGTTAGTTAGTGAGGGCTTGTCTTTGAGGGTTAAAGAGTTTAGGAATCCCGCTTATGTTTATGTTCTTCGATTTTGAATCGATCGTTGGGCTTCGAAAATGGGGCCCAACATTTGTAGGCTGCTCCCTGAAGAAGAGAGACAGCATAGTGCACCATTTGATCTGATGGACAACTGATTTCATCTAATACCCTCTTCACTTTCTCTATCCAGAACTCAACTCTTTCAGATTCCTCCAAAGATGTCCCAGTAAATTCCTCAGCTCCATACTTTTGCAGCTGATCAATAGAAGCCTTGGGTGTAGTCATACGATGCAGTAATGTCATCATATCCTAAGACAACTTAACTAAAGCCTCTCCATGAGTTGGCAGAGGAGGTGGCACCTGAGCTTCACCTCGATTGACCCCAAAGGGTCCAGATATTGATGGACAAGATCGGTTAGGATTATTACTCTCATCAACCTCGTCAACGGCTTCGTAAGATCTTTCCATCTTTAATTATATAATCAAAACATGGGACAAACCGCATTAGGCCAAAACACAACTTTTACACTCAAGTGTAAGCAGTAGTTAAGTGCTGGTTAAACCAAAATGGCCTAAACCATGCTCTGATCCTAAAATGTAACACCCAAATACCCTTGAAAGAATATATAGATGCCATTCAAAAAATACAAACGAATCAAAGCATTATAAAGCTTCTTTTTTAGCAATTTAGACAAACATACACTATATTTCATGCCATATTGAGTAACAAACAAAATACATTGTACACATTGAACTTAATATAAACATGTCTTAAATCCCAATCCATCCTATAGTATAGTTATTACAAACCTTCAAACAAATTCAAAAGTCATCATTTATCATATACAACTCAAAAACTTACAAACTCTAATATACATTTTGTCAAAACAAAACTCAACCTCCTTGGCCACTGCGGTCGATATCATCCCAGTCTCAAGTCTTCTTAACAAAACCTACACGGGGTAAAATCCACCGTGCTAAGCATATAGCTTAGTAGGGAAAACCTAAACACGTATAATTTGGCGATAGTTTCTAACAATCGTCTAGCATTCATATACAATAAATCATATCAAATCTCAGATAACCTTTAATTGTTCAAATTAATGAACAACCCAATATCATTTGCATCAGAACATAATATAACATATCATAATAGAATACATAATATATTTACTTCAAACTTACTCATATCTGAATAGAATATTATAATCACAAAATAGAACTTTAAAGTATCTGATTAAATCTTATTTACATCATAACAACATTTAACTGTATTAGAACTAAACTTAACTTATGTCAGACTTGAACATATCAGAACATAAAACAAGTTAGTCTGTTAATCCTTCTTATAGAAGTAGGTAATGGGACTAATGTTGGATCCCGTTTCCAGAACTCAACTCTTGCTCTGATACCATAAATGTTGGATCTCGTTTTTGCCCAACTATTTAGAGTCATAAAGCGTGAGTGGGTTCCCCTGTAGGGTTATTTCAATGAACCCTCATTAGCCAACATCTCACAAGGGTGGTATGCCCACACCAGTCCATCACCAAAATTATAATTTTACTTCTTCAAAGAAATTGTAGCTCTAAGTCTCTAGTTTGCTTTGAAGCAAGAACCATCTTAATCGGAGCTCTACAGATCAAGATATGTTTAAAAAGCCAAAGTGTGTTCATATCCCAATCATGCTATCCCAACTGAACCCTCAATTTCTCTCCACAAAACTTCTTCAAAACAACTTTAAAAGATACCACTTTTTACGAAAAGATAGAAAGATGTGTTAGGAGTCTATTGGTTCAAGAATCAATTCATTTGGAGGTCGGATGAGGAAGTTATGCTCGAAAGAATCAAACATGTTTATACCCTCAATCGTATTGTACCTAACTTGGCGCAATTGTCATAACTTTTGCTACAGACGTCTGATTGATGTTGTTTTTAGACGTTTTGAAAGAAGACTTCAAGATATACAACTTTAATGAAGAATGGGAAGCGATATTCTGCCTCTACAAGGGTAAAAATTAAGATTTACTGATATCCATTTAACGGACATTGTCGGGCCTGGGATGCTTTCCAGACCCGAGAAGGTTCATTTAACAGACATAGACTGGACAAGGGGCCTTTTTTGGCCTGAGAAGGTCCATTTAACGGACCTAAAGTCCTTCTAACAAACATAGGGGTTCCCCAAACCCCTCCAAAGCCTCTCCAATGCTTCCTATATCCAATCTAATATCATGTTCACTCATAATCTTCCAAAATTCAACTCTTCTAGTGCAAAATCAATTCATATCAATTCAAACACCAAAATTATTTCATAAAACTCTCAATTCTCAACCTATTGGATTCATCAAAACCACACATTCTCATCATTTACCATAGTTGTCCTGTGCATATAACCTATGCAGCATTACACCTTGTAACGATCATATCTTTTCACTCCGGTATCCAAAATTTCATGGTTTATATCGTTGGAAAGCTAGAAAGATCATATACAATTTCCAAGAAGAAAATTTTGACCAGCTATACCTAGATTATTCCAGATTTTCCCTGGAGTCAGTTCACAAAATTTCCCTTATGAAAAACATGAAATTTGTTCCAAATTCACTTCCTTAACTAATGTAACATCATTCTTATCCATTCATAATTTCTATTTTCTTTTCCCTAACATCTCACTTATGTGTGTGTGTGTATATATATATATATATATATATATATTTATATATATATATCACAACAATTCATGTTAAAAATCATCAACTCAAGTTGATAACTTCTTCAAGTGTGCTTAATTCCAACTTAACCTCATCCTTAATTAATTCATATACCAACTCCACCTCGTCCATACACAAATTCACACATCAACTTAACAATCATCTATACACAAATCCATATTTCATTAACAACAAAAATAAGAGTTTTACAAACTTCAATGGGCATTCCGCGCCACAATATAATATTTCACAAAATCACAAATTACATAAAGTACTTGAACTATAATTGCTCAATATGCAACTATAACCTTGTTTTACGTAACTTATTCCAAAAAAACAAAACAAAACATGCAAATCCGGAGTAATGCCTTGACTCTCTTTCACCCTGTCTCTTGCTCATCACCTGGAGATGGGACGGAAAGGGGGTGAGCTTAAAAGCTCACGTGTAACAGTTTTATAATCGGTAACAAACAAAACCATTGAAAACATTTATAATCAAAGCAAATTCATATGAAATCCTTCAAACATATATTCTTTAAATTCTCAACATATCAACCAATTTGCAAACCACATAATTCACATATTCATCAAACTTATACACAAAATATAACCATATAAACACATCAGGATGGTTTGGATGGATCCGTAACAGAACGTATTACACATTTTCCCTAAGGGTCCTGTGTAGCCATGAATAGAAAGTCCTATCGCAATCTCATAAAATGGTCTTGCGTAGCCGTGAACTTGTGGGAGTCCGCGAAGGAGCTCCATACCACTAGCGGGCAGGCGGGAGAGGTCTTTTAATCAATTGCACTTGACAGAAAAAATAGACCACCACAAACCCACATAATATATTATTCATGACTTGAAAACCAATTGCCCAAATGGCACATTTTGAAAACTTATATTCCATGAGCATGACATATTTCATATGCATTTCTATCATCATTTCACAATTCATCATCAAAATTCATACACCAAAACATGTAGCAATTTCACAAATCATTAAAAAGTAATAAAAGCAACATTTATGAAGTAATTGAAATTATTTTACTCTTTTTTTTATTTGGACAAAACATCAATGGCTCATTACTCAATTATAAACATGAAACCCACCTAGATTTCCTTACTTGAAACTTTGTTAAAAAATGTCTCCCCTTACCCCCTTGCTTCTCTTGATTTCCTTCATCAAAGGCAAAATCCCCCATTCAATAGGAATTCCAATTGGAGAACCTATAAGACATATTCACTAAAATTGATCCTAGAATTCTTAAACCCATACATTTCTTAAGCTATATGAACCAAAACCCCTTTCAAAAATCCATCATATTAAGATCAAACTTACCTTGTATCTTCACCAAATGAAGAGTTTGTTGGCTCTAATGGAAGCTCTCATCTTCTTCTACCTTTTTCTCTTCTTGAATAACTTCAAAATCACTCTTTAGGGATAAGAAAAATCAAAGCCTATCTTTTCTTCTTTCTTTCCTCTCAAAACCGAAACTCTGTTCTTCTTCTCTCTTCTCTTTGTTTCTTCTCTCTCAATTTCGTTCTTGCTTCTTCCTTAAAAGCAAGCCCACACTTCTTGTTTCAATTTTCCCAGTAATGATTCTACAAAGACCCTTCTACCCTTCCATATATGCCTTGTAACTTAAATGCTTAAGTGACTTGCCAATTTTGCCCCTCATGTAATCTTACCACCTTAACACTATAATTCAATTAACCTATATCATATAATCTTACTCACATTAACATGCTAATTAACTCCACAAAATAAAATAGTTAATCTATCTAGACCTCAAAATTCCTTTAAATCATGCTTAACTTCAATGAACAAAATTCGGGGGCTAACACCTGTTGCTTGGTTGACTTGTTGACTTATCATTTTCAGCCTTCACTCCTTGCCTCTACTTCTTGAGTCTCCTACGATAAACAAATAGTAATTTGCAATATCAATTGTTCTTAGATAATTAATTTAGTTCAATTACTAATTTGTAACATCAATATTTTGTCCAAAATACATGTACACCTTTGGTGATAAATTTGTGACAATTATTACGTTAGCTATGTGAGTAATTAATCAGTCCAAAGAAAGGTTAATTGTTTGACATTATTTTTTTGGTTAATACTTGACTATTGCATCAAAAGTACCACTTGTAAGTTGATATTTATGTCCAAAGAATAAATATTAATGTTGTGTTAGGTATCTTGTGTTGGACATTATTTGATTTAATTTGATTTAATTTGATTATGTGGAATTTATGTGAGCTTGTTTGTTGGTTGTTTTGTTCTCTATTCAGTTGCTACTTCTGCTTCTACTATTACTCCCAGCATCAGTTCCATTCCCATGCTTAACAACACAAACTTTAAGGCATGGAAAGATAATGTTATGATTGTTGTCGATGTCTAGATCGATGTCATGGATCTAGACCTTGCACAAAGGACTAGAGGACTCACCGATCTTACGGCTAATAGTTCCTCTGATGATAAGAGGGACTTGAAAAGGTTGGAACATTCAAATTACACGGGCCTTATGCTCATAAAACGTCTTATTCTGGAAACCTTCAGGGCACTATGTCCGAAGGGGTAACTACTACCAAAGATTATCTTCATGAAATCGAAAAGAGGTTTGCCAAAAGCACAAAGGTTGAAACAAGTACAATTTTGGCAAATCTCATTTTAATGAGGTATAAAGGAAAAGGAAACATAAGGGATTACGCCTTAGAGATGTCACATCTTGCTTCAAAACTAAAAGCACTAACGTTAGAGTTGTCTGAGCACATGCTTGTGCACTTAGTTTTGATAGCTCTTCCTACACAATTTAGTCAATTTAAGGTTAGTTAAAACTGTCAAAAGGAGACTTGGACTCTAAACGAGCTCATTTCTCATTGTGGGCAAGAAGAGGAAAAGATAAAGCAAGAGAAGATAGAGAGTGCTCATTTGGCAACTACCTCAAAGAACAAGGACTTGAAAAGAAAGAAGGGTAAGGAAGTTGTAGGTGTCGCACCACAAACAGCATAAGCAATAGGATAAGGCTTTTGTCTATTTTTCTATGAAAGTGTTGCACACAAGAAAATGGATTATACCAAATATCACGTATGGCATGCAAATAAAAGGTTGCTTAAGCTACTATAACGCCAATTAATGGTGAAAGATGCATCTATGTGGGCGATGGTAAAGTGATAAAAGTTGAGGCTATTGGAACTTTAGGTTATTGTTAAAGACTAGTTATTATTTGGATTTGAATGAGACTTATATTGCACCGTCATTTAGAAGGAATTTAGTTTATATTTTTGCATTGAAAAAATTTGGTTGCTCTTGTTCATTTGGAAATGGTCAATTTTGTCTTTTTCAAAATTCAATACTTGTTGGTACCAGTTATTTATCATTTGTTAATAACCTATATTTGATTAATACGGTTTCCTTAAAATTTTGTATGAATGTGGAGGTATAAAGTGAAAATTAAACAATGAGAATTATGCTTCATTATTGAATAAGTGTTTAGGGCATATCTCTAAACAAATAACTGAACATCTTGTGTCTGATAAAATTTTTGATCCCCTTGATTATGAAGCCTTTGAAAATTGTGTTAATTGTATTAAGGGGAAACAGACAAACCTAAGGAAATCAGGTGCAATAGAGTTATAGATGTCTTATAACTTATACATATAGACATTTATGGGCCATTCCCTATAACTTCATAGAATGGTCAACAATATTTTATTACGTTCATAGTACTCCCATTATGGCTACCTGTATCTCATTCATGAGAATTCCCAGTCTCTGGACGTGTTCAAAAAAATATAAGGCTGAGATTGAGAATCAAGTCAATAAAAGAATAAAAAGTGTCAGATCTGACTGTAGTGGTGAACCCTATGGTAGATATGACAGATCTGGTGAACAACATCTAGGAACATTTGTTAAGTTTTTAGAAGAGTGCAGTATTGTCCCATAGTACACACATGCCAGGATGTCCTTGTATGAATGGTGTTGCTGAAAGGCAAAATAGAACACTAAAGGACATGGTAAGGAGTATGATTAGTCATTCTAGTTTACTAGATCTTTTTAGGGAGAAGCATTAAAAACTGCAGCTTACATACTTAATAAGGTTCCAACTAAAGTAACTACCGAAACCCCTTATGAGCTTTATATGGGCAAAAGGCCCAGTTTAAACCACTTACACATTTGGGGTTGTCCAATTGAGGAAAGGCTATATAGGCCAAATGAAAAGAAACTAGATTCCAGAACTGTTAGTTGCTATTTTGTCGAATACTTCCGAAGGTCTAGGGTTACAAGTTTTATGATTCTACTATAAAGTCAATCTTTGAGATGGGAAATGCCTCATTCTTTAAGGATGTTGAGTTTGGGAGGGGAGATAAGGTGAGACATTGTCTTTAAAAAGGAATATGTTAATATTCCCCTAGTTGTTATTGACAACGATATGGGTTTTATTCTTGATGTTATTGAAGTAACAAATCCAGAACAACAAGACAATGCTGAGGAACTCCCTATTCAGATTACATAAATTATTCTGGAAGAACAAACTCCCTAACCTCAAGAACTAGTGTCATTAAGCAGATCCATTAGAGAAAGGAGAAGTGTGATTCTAGATGGTTACATCATATTTCTCCAAGAACATGAGGTTGACATCGGCATTGTGGAAGATGATCCAGTCAACTTCCATCAGGCCATGCAAAGTTCTAACTCTCAAAAGTGGATTGATGCCATGAATAAGAAGATAAAGTTCATGAAAGACAATGATGTTTGGGATGTTGTCTCATTGCCTGAAAGTGCGAAGGAACTAATTGCAAAGGGTTTTACACATAAAGAAGGAACTAATTATAAAGAGACTTTTTATTGGACCCCACTTCCAGAGCCCAACATTCGGAGTCATAAAACGTGAGCAAACTCATTTCTTCAACTTCAGGACAGATTTTGGGAAATTTCAAACTGGAATTACAATTTGACTTCTTCAAAACATTTGTTCCCCATTGTATTAAGTTTCTAATGACACCAAAATCATTCCATTTGGATAAGAAACCTAAAAGTTATTGCCCAAACATTTTCAGACTGTTCTTATACTGAAACTGTACACTATACTCAACTTCCATCCAGATATTGAAAGTCTTATGGACTGAATTAAAATTTGATTCCTTCATATAATTTGTAGCTCTATGTCTCTAGTTTATTTAGAAATAACAATCATCACATTTAGAGCTTTACAGATCAAGATATCACCAACATACTGAAGCATGTTCAGTAGAAAATTCCAATTGATACTCTTCCAGTCGATACCCTTACTTTGACTCAATCAATATTTCTCAAATCAATACCAAAAGCTATAAATTTTTATGAAAAGATATAAGAATGTGCTAGGAAACTATTGCTTCAAAAATTAAGTCATTTTGAGGTCGGATGACAAAGTTATGGTCAAAAGAGTGGAATATGTTCAAGGTTTGGGGGAGTGGGGGTAAACCGATCGCGACTTACGCACGCGAGGCCGTGCGATATCGCTTTGCAGAGTCGCGATCGACTTTCCCTTTCTACTTTTTTTTCTTTCGACCTGTAATGGTAAAAAGAGCATAACTTTCACTAGAAATATAGGATTAAGGTCGATTAAAAACCAATTCGAAGAAGATTTCTAGGCTTACAACATCTATAAAGACTCAAAAAAGATATTTTACGTTCAAAAGGGTTAAATTTTCCAATCAATGTAGTTGTCCCGAATGTCCAACCTATACAACATCACAAAGTTCAAATGATCATAACTTCCAGCTCTGATATCCAAAAATTTCATACTTTATATCATTGGAAAGCTAAAAAGATAATCTACAACTTTTATGCAAACAACTTTGGCTAATTCTACCTAGATTGATACATTTTTTCCTTCGAGTTTAGAACACATTTTCTACACTTATGAAAGCTTGCAAAATGCAATATCTCTTCATATCAGTACACTACTAATTACCTTTTGGTAACTCTTGAACGTCATCTCAAGTAATTCATCCCATACAACATTTCCAATCTCTAACATGCTATTCTAAAACAAACACCCATTTGCAATTTCAACGAAGAAGAATATGCACATACACATTCCTCTTCCACAACCATCATACTCAACCTATAACATAACATAATCACACAAAAAATGAAATCCTTATATTCTCATTGTCATTAGTAAGCAAGGTAAATAAATGAACAATCTTTATTTACATATCAATGTACACATCACTAACTTAACACACGATACAAAATACATTGGATGCTTAATGTTTGATATGCTTATAAAGCTATCCAAAAGTCTAACCACTAACTTAGTTACAAAAGTCTATAATATCTTGGAGTTTCCGATGCCTTGCAAGGTTCGACACTCATCTTATTTTGCACCTGAGCAGGGAATAGCGGGGTGAGCAACACGGCTCAGTGGCTAATACATTTACAGCCATCGGCAATGAGCCATACAATCAAACATATATACACATATGTCCAGCAATTCAGTAATTCACAATTCATCTCACAACTCATAATTAACAAAAATGTCATCACATAGAGCATATCATGTAATTATCTATCAAAGCATAACACTCAATTAAGCATCATACTCAACAAATCAATGATAAAATGTACAACAAATAGATCAAGAGTTTCGTGGAACGAAACGAACAAACCAAAGTTTACAATGTGAATAAAACGAGTCCGATTTCTCAGGATCTCATGGCCTCAAACTGGCAGCCGGGAGAAGGCTATAGGTCAACGTGCATGTGACTAACGAATTGGGTTCCTCTCTTGCCCAATCACAAACAAATTTATGCTCAATTTAGTCAATCACAAATTTGTACTCTCATGCTTCTTTCATTTCATCATATTCTCATATTTTCATGCTTTTTCTTCTTTTTATCCAATTCAAAATGTCATAACCTTTTTCAAAGTATAACATAGTCATAATTCATCATGCGTTTTCAAATCTTCATAACAATTCAAATTCACGCAATTTAAGCATAAACACATAAGTAGGGCATTTGCCCTTCACACAACAACTATAAACATATTACTCACCTAATTTTTACTGAAAATCCAAGCTCAAGATTGCATTTCCTCTTGCTCCTGAGTACTGTTTTCTTGATTCCCTTCAAATAAACCAATTTCTATTTATTCCATATTCAGATGAGAGTTCGGAAAACTTCAAGAATAAATGAAATGCCAAAATTGAATTTAAACACAACCTACCCATAGTCCATCTAGGCTATAAAAACCAAAATCCTAGCTTAGAAATCCAAAATCAAATTGGTTTCATCTTCCCCCTCTTTCTTCCTTCATTCCTAACACAAACCATAGTCACTATTTAATCCCTTTCTGAACCTAGCCAAAGGAAAGATGAAAACTTACCTCCAACAAGTTGATTTCCTCTTCTTTTTCTTCTTCTTTCTTTTTCCTTCCAAGTTTCCTACGATCTTCCTTCTTCTCTTCTCCTTTTCACGTTTTTTTTCTTCTTTCTCTCTGGTTCTTAGGACACTTCTCTCTTCTTCCTCTAGTTCAAGATCATTTTTAATAGTCTTTTTCCCATTTTACCCTTCATTTACCTTGTCCTTCCCGTTTTGCCCCTTCTTTCATTTAATCCATCTACTAACTCCTTTAAGCTAACTTAATTATAACCTTTCCATATTAATTCTAACTTAATTCTAATCCTTCCATCTAATTCTAATCTCTATTCATGCCACTAAATTAATGACTAAAATCAAAATTAATCAAACAATTAAATAATCAACCAAAACCGATACTTCTTTAACATCGATAAGTGGAAGACATTGCGAATTTTAGATAATTCAGGTGGCAAAGCTATCTTATAGGCTAAAGGCCCAATCTTTTCAATGATCTTATAAGAGCCTATGTATCTCGGACTAAGCTTGCCCTTCTTGCCGAACCTCAAAATCCTTTTCCATGGAGAAGCTCTAAGAAACACTGTCTCCAATTTCAAATTCCATCTCCTTCCTATATGCATCCATATAGCTTTTCATTTTGTCTTGAGTTGCTTTGAGTCTCTGTTTCACCATTTTAATCTTATCAACCATGACTTGTACCAACTTAGGCCCGAAAATCCTCCTCTCCCCTTCCTCATCCCAACAAATAGGAGTTCTACACCTCCTACCATACAAAGCATTATAAGGTTCCATCTGAATTCCTGAGTGATAGGAATTATTGTAAGCAAACTTAAATAAAGGTAAATGATCATCCTATGAACCTTTGAAATCCATAACATAAGCTCTTAACATTGCCTCCAATATCTGTATTGTTCTCTCCGATTGACCATCAGTCTGTGGATGGAAAGTTGTACTAGAATGCAACCTAGTTCCCAAATCCTCTTCTATGCTTTCCTAGAATATGGAGGTGAACTTTGGATCTCTATCTGAAACTATAGAGCTTAGAATCCCATGAAGCCTAATTATCTCATCTATTTATTTCTTGGCTAATGCATTCAAAGAATCTGTCTGCTTAATTGGCAAGAAATGTGCGGTCTTGGTTAGCCTATCCACAATCACCCATATTGCATCATGGTTCCTGCAAGTCCTTGGCAATCCCATTAAGAAATACATTGTAATCTTTTCCCACTTCCATTCAGGAATAGACAAGGGTTTAAGCTTGCCTGGTGTTCAGCCTTGATTTGCTGGAACACTAAGCATCTTTTAGTATATTCTACAATTGATAAAATAAGTCATCTATGCGTGGAAGCAGATATCTATTCTTGATAGTGACATGATTGAGCTTCCTATAATCCACGCACATCCTCAATGATCCATCTTCTTTCTTTACAAAAAGGACCGGAGCTCCCCAAGGTGAAGAGCTAGGCCTAATGTAACCTTTCTCCAACGACTCTTCCAATTTCTCCCCGAGCTCCTTAAATTATGCTAGAGCCATTCTATAAGTAGAATTGAGATCGGTGCAGTACCTGGAAGAATTTTATTGGGAAATTCAATTTCCCTAGGTGGTGGTAGTCCTTGTAAATCCTCAGGAAAGACATCCGGGAATTCCATGACTATAAGAATTTCTTCTAACTGCCATCCATTTGCCTTTGTGTCTACCACATAGGCTAAAAATGTTTCACACCCTTTCCTTATCATTTTCTTAGCCATCAAGGCCGAAACAATTCTCGGTGAGCTAAATTTTCTTTCTCCCATAAACATCACCTTTATTCAATTATCCAACTCGAACTTCACTGTCTTTTGTTTGCAATCTAAGTTGGCATGATACTTTTCTAACGTATCCATGCCCAATATCACTTCCAATCCCCCCATCTTCAAGGGCATCAAATCCACCACTAATTGTCCTTTACCAATACATATCTCACAATCTTTATAAACTTGACTAATAACAATATACTGGCGGATTGGAGTGCTCACCATCAAAGGAGTATCCAATGGGCTCAAATCCCTACCATACATAGTTCTACCTAATGAAACAAAAGAGTAGGTAGAGCCCAGATCAATTAAGACAACAACATTAGCATCAAATAATTTAACCATACTAGTCACAACTTCTGGAGCGGTCTCTACATCCTCTCGTGTCATTGCAAACATTCTAGCTGGTGCTTACCCCCTTAATCTTCCTGGAGGACTTACTCCCTTAGCTACCTCAGAACTACCCACTTCCATTGTAGTCTTGTGCGCCACTGTCTAAGTTCTCTTTGAAGCTTGCATCTTTGTTCCCTCTCTTCTTGCATACTTCAGACACACTCTGGTCATGTGTCCTTTCTCTCGACAATTGAAGTATGCTCCTGTCAATCGGTAACATTCCCCTCTATGAAGCCTTCCACAGTGTTCACATTTGGGAATTGGTGGCTTATCCCTATCTCCCTTTCAACTACCTCCCGCCGTTGAGGCTTGATAAGAAACAGTAGAAGACCTCATATGTCTAGGCTTTCTTGTACCACTGCTCCTCTCCTCAGACTGCACAAGGAATGTCCTGGCACTCCTCTCCTGTATAGAAGTACGACCTCCCCTCTTGAACTATTCTCTCCCCTTTTTATTTTTGTTCACGACGCTCTTTATATTCTCAATATTCTCTACCCTCAGTGCCACTTCAACTAGCTGTTGAAAATCACAGAAATTTTGTACCACCACTTTCTCTCTGATGGCTAGATGCAACCCCAATTCGAACCTACGACACTTAGCTGCCTCACTCGTCATCATCTTTGCTGCATACCGGGATAGCTATGTAAACCGGTCCTCATACTCACTCACCATCAGTTCCCTCTAAGTGAGACTTAGAAACTCTCTCTGTTTCTACTAAACATATACCTTAAACAAGTAATTCTTCTTAAATACTGCTAAGAAATCCTTTCATGCAAGCACTAACGGTCTCACCTGACTTCCCGGCACACTCTCCCACTAATGCAAAGTATCCCCCTGAAGTAGGCTAGCAACATGCACAACCTTCTCATCATCCTCACAATATATTTGATCTAGTTTCCTCTCGGTCTTCATTATCCAAGTCTCTACTTGTTCTGGATCCGTGGTCCTATAGAAATCTACTGCTCCATACTTCTTGAGCTTATCAAGCTGTTTCCCCTTCTTAGTTGGGGCCAAAGAAGAATATTGCGACATCTAGCCCATGGTCTGAGCAAATGCCTGAAACATCCTTAGATCTAATAGAGAAGGCACTTACTCCGTCAGAAGAGTAGACTCTTGCATCTGTGATCGATCGAGCTCATTACTAGGCCCTACAAAAGCCTCAGCATTCCTTGGGGCTACAGACTCATCGGTACTCTCCTCCCTTAGTGGACAGTCAGGTGCAATCGATCCTTGCAATACTACTCGTGTCCTTCTACGAGGTGGCATCTTACTCCTTCAATGGAAACAATAATGATTAGCTTATATTTCATTTTAATCTTAATCCCTACATGTATGCATGGCATGCATGTCACTTAATGCAATCAATTAATTCACAATGCAACAAGTAATCACATAGCATAACAATTCATCTTACTATGCATTCTAAGCCTAGGAAAAACCTAAGCTCTAATACCAAACAATGTTGGACCCCACTTCTGGAGCTCAACATTCGAAGTTATAAAACGTGAGCAAACTCATTTCTTCAACTTCAGGATAGATTTTGGGAAAACTCAAACTGGATTTACAATGTGACTTCTTAAGAACATTTGTTCCCCATTGACTTAAGTTTCTAATGACACCAAAAGCATTTCAATTGGTTTAGAAATCTAAAATTTAGCCCAAACATTTTTGGAATGTTCTTATACTGAAACAGCACACTATACTCAACTTCCATCCAGATATTGAAAGTCTTAGAGACTTAATTAAATGTTGATTCCTTCAGATACTTTGTATTTCTAAGTCTCTAGTTTATTTAGAAATAAGAAACATCTCATTTAGATCTCTATAGATCAGGATATCACCAACATACTAAAGCATGTTCAGTAGAAAAATCCAATTCATACTCTTCCACTCAATACCCTTATTTGATTCAATCACTCTTTTTTAAATCAATACCAAAAGATATAAATTTTTATACAAAGAGAGAGGAATCTGTTAGGAAACAATTGCATCAAAATCAGGTCATTTGGAGGTCGGACGACAAAGTTATGGTGAAAAGAGTGGAATATGTTCAGGGTAGGGGGAGATCGACAGATTGCGATCACGACTTTCCCTTCCTATTTTTCTTCTTCCGACCTGTAATGCTAAAAAGGGCATAACTTTCACTACAAATATTAGATTAAAATCATTGAAAGACCAATTCAAATAAGACTTCTAGACCTACAACTTCTATGAAGACTCCAAAAAGATATTTTGCTATAAAAGGGCTAAAATTTCCAATCAATGTAGCTATCCCGAATGTCCGTCCTATACAACATCACAAACTTTAAATAATCATAACTTCCAGCTTCGATATCCAAAAATTTCATACCTTATATCGTTGGGAAGCTAGAATGATAAACTACAACTTTCATGGAGACAACTTTGGCTAATTCTTCCTAGATCGATACAGTTTTTTCTTTGTGTTTAGAACACAATTCCTACACCTATGAAAACTTGCAAAATGAAATATCTCTTCATATCAATCCACTACTACGTACCTTTCGGTAACTCTTGAACCTCACCTCAAGTAATTCAACTCATACAACCTTTCCAATCTCTAACATGCTATTCTAAAACAAACACCCATTTGAAATTTCAACAAAGAAGAATATGCACATAGACATTCCTCTTCCATAAACATTGGATGCTCAATATTTGATATGCTTATAAAGCTATCCAAAAGTCTTGCCACTAACTTAGTTACAAAAGTCTCTAATATCTTGGAGTTTCTGATGCCTTGTAAGGTTCAACACTCATCTTGTTTTGTACCTGAGAGGAAAGAGTGGGGTGAGCTACACGGTTCAGTGGCTAATACATTTATAGCCATCGGCAATGTGCCATACAATCAAACATATATACACATATGTCTAGCAATTCAATAATTCACAATTCACCTCACAACTCATAATTAACAAAAATGTAATCACATAAAGCATATGATATAATTATCTATCAAAGCATAACACTCAATTAAGCATCATACTCAACAAATCAATAATAAAATGCACAAAAAATGGCTCAAGAGTTTCGTGGAACAAAATGGGCAAACCGAAGATTACACCGTGAAAAAAACGAGTCTGATTTCTCAAGATCTCATGGCCTCAAGCGGGCAGCCGGGAGTAGGCTATAGGTTAACGTGCACGTGACTACCAAAACGGGCTCCTCTCCTGCCCAATCACAAACAAATTTATGCTTAATTTAGTCAATCACAAATTTGTACTCTCATGCTTCTTTCATTTCATCATATTCTCATATTTTCATGCTTTTTCTTTTTTTCATTCAATTCAAAATGTCATAACCTTTTTCAAAGTATAACATGGTCATAATTCATCATGCTTTTTCAAATCTTCACAACAATTCAAATTCACGGAATTTAAGCATAAACGCACAAGTTGGGCATTTTCCCATCCCACAACAATTATAAACATATTACTCACCTAATTTTTGTTGAAAATCCAAGCTCAAGATTGCCTTTCCTCTTGCTCTTGAGTAATGTTTTCTTGATTCCCTTCAAATAAACCAATTTCTATTTAACCCATATTCAGATGAGAGTTCATAAAACTTCAAGAATCAAAGAAATGCTAAAATTAAATTTAAACCAAACCTACCAATAGTCCATCTAAGCTAGAAAAACCAAAACCCTAACTTGGAAATCCAAAATCATATTGGTTTCATCTTCCTCTTCTTTCTTCCTTCATTCCCAACACAAACCCTAGTCACTATTTAATCCCTTTTTGAAGCTAGCTAGAAGAAAGATGAAAACTTACCTATAACAAGTTGATTTCCTCTTCTTTTTCTTCTTCTTTCTTCTTCCTTCCAAGTTTCCTACGATCTTCCTTCTTCTCTT
>JANPWU010000008.1:32454834-32465656 GCA_024707465.1 Erythroxylum daphnites
TAATAATGAGAACTGCTAGGTTTCAATTTTACACATTGGAATGTAAACTATTGCAGACTATTAAGTATTGATCTTAGTTTGAAAAGCATTAACTGGAGCTTGATAATGATATGTGCCAAGTTGTGGTTGCTGTCATTGGTTTGGGTAAAAAACGGGGTACATGAGATCCATATAAGATCCGTCTTAAAGATACGGATCAAAAAGTGTGGTCCCAAGTGCTCATGGTTGAAGCAAAAGGGGACTTTGAAGATGCTCAATTTCTAAGGATGAAAGAAACTATGCCGTTAGGCATTCTGGTAAAGTTAAGGATGAGAGAAGTACATGCTTTTAACTATTGCGTAGCCATTTTATCCAAAAGTATATTCCTGGAAACGTTATGGTCACGATTAAGACGGGTCTTGCCGTCCTGCAAATGAGCTTCTGTAACATCAATATAAATAACCAAACATCGGTTGGCGGCAGGCAGGGGTTGGGTTGGGTTTATGATTGTTTAGTTTAATTTAGCGGGCAGAAATTGTGCGATTGTCTGTTTTTTTTTTTAAAAAAATTTGTTGAACTGTTAGCGGCATGTATACGTATTACAACTGAAGTTGCGAATATTGCGCTGACTTAGTATCAGATTAGATTTTGGTACGATATTGTATGGATACTAATCAATACTTAGTACTGTTTTAGTAATTTTTTAAATTTATAGCATGATTCTTGATTTTTTTTAAAATTTTTAAAATTGTTTATTGGTATATTGTATAGTTGTACTGTACATTTTATAAGTTTACATTAATCTTGTTTTCAAAAATTATAATAATAAATAATAATCACAATTAATATTAAACAACAATAATTTTTAAATATTTTACATATAAATAATAACCATAATTAATATTAAAAAAAGGACAATTATCGTTATACAAATATAAAATTAAAAATAATACAAAGCATTTAAAATATTACAAAAATATAATTTTATCATATAATAAATAATAATTACATCAAATAAAAATAACAATAAATTATATGAAACTTGGTAAAGAAGGGAATAAGAAAAGATCAAATTATCATTAAAATTAGATTATATAAAGAATTAAAAAGCTAGGAATTGTGAATTAAAATTTTAAAAGTCAATTAAAAATAATTAATAAGTTAAAGGTATATTTTAAATGTAAAACTTCCACAACTATTTAAAATATGTTTAATAACCAAAATACAATTTTAAGACTAATGTTTTAGACTGTTTAGTTTCAACTTTAAAGTTTTTAAAACATTCCTAAGGAGACAAAATTTTAATGAAATTAAATTTTCATTAGTTAAAGGTCATGCAAATGCTGATGTGATATTATATATATATTTTTAAAATATACTGGTAGGTTCCATTACAACTGTATGCCATATGAAATAGACATTATCATCAAATTAAAAAATAAAATTATGCATAATTTGTAATTTAAAATTTTAATTTGTAATGTTAATTTTTTAGTTTAGGATGTTAACTATAATTATTAAATTTCCTGATCAACAAACATTAATTTTTCAAAAACTTAAATTAGTACCAAATCCGTAATTTCTTCAACAATTCTCCTCTGTTTTTTGCAGCTGCTTTAGTGAGGTGTATAAGGGACTTGTTAAAAGACCAAATAAGGAGTGAAAAAAAGGAACAAATTAAATTAGATAAAAAAATAAAGCAAATAGAGTATAAGTTAAAGCTTGTAAAAAATGATAACAAGGAGTTAAAAAAGATACTTATGACATAAATTGTTATTGTTTTGATGTTGATATGTACTGTTGTTATTTTTTTTTTCTCACTATTGAAATCATGAGGCTAATATGATATTCTTTCTAAGAATTCATATTTTAATAATGTTGTATATGAATGGGCCTAATGTGAGAAGTAGATGTGTTGTACATGAGACTTTAGTTAATCCACCGGTAATATTGGATATTTTTACTAAGCTCCTATATCTACTTCATTCAAATGTAAGTACATATATAATTACATTCAAATCCAAATTCAACTTTTGACAATATGTTTAAGAAGGCAATCAGAAAAAGATAATGCAAAGTTCCATTTCAATCATACATATGACCAATGTGAGAATCATAAACTTGTAAAGTTAAGTTCATATAGTATAGGCCATTAACTTTGATATTCATATAATGCAGGCCATTAGAAAGTGGGAGATTCATTTAATAAAAATAATAGTGTAAAATGGAAATAATGTAAGCCATTTAACTCATGCATAGAATGGCTATAAAGTTGCATCATGTGCATTCTATTACAAAGCTGCCATTCTACTTCAAAATTGATCTAACCATAATTTTGCTAGGATACTTCAGAATCGATCTAAGCAAAGTGAACACAAAATAAACAAATAGGATCCAAACAAAATTTATAAAAAAATTGGATCCATAAAAAAATGGATCCAACCAAGTGCATTCTCTTACAATAATTAGTATTATATTTTGACAATTATCCATTCAAAATATATTGGATACAACCAAAATTCTTTACAAACCAACTAATGCATTACACTTTGTTGATTTCCAATTTGAATACTAGTTTCTTCCTAGTTTGAATTTCTAATAGCCCTTCATTGAAAAGCTCGTTTTTTGTAATTTTCGTGATGTGATATTTAGGGCTCCCTTCCACCTCAACCCTCTTGGTTGGAATGATAATTGAAAAGTGTTTGGATCAACTGATCCAAATATTCTCTTTCTCTTTAATGGTGGATTTGCTATGTATAACTATTACAAACAGGGTTAAAACAATAAACTATTCATAGAACTAATACATAAAGAAAGAATAATATACATAAATAACAATATGAATAACAAAAAATGGTAACTAACAATTGTTTCAGACTAACTTTAAGTTGACCTACTTTAGAAGGATATCTACTAGAAATTGAAGAATAAGGTTAAGACAAAATTGTTATTGTTGTTAATAATTCGATTTTCCAATAGTGACATATCATCAATTAGTAGTTATTGAAAAAGACTTATTTTATAAATTTATGTTAAATTACAAACCTCAACTCCATCTTGATTGGAAGGAATTGAACCAAATTTATAGGTTTTATTGTTATGACAACTTTTTTTTCCCCATATTTTCCATATAGTTAGAATTTCTCCTTTTGGTGATAGTCTATGAGGATTCTTCACTCGCTTTGTTCATCTTTATTTTTTCAACTGCTCTTCTTAGGCCTACTAGGCATAACTCTTTTCAAAGATGGATTTATCTCTTTATGGGCATTTGGTAGCCATAATACATTCTTATAAACTTGTATGAGTCTTCCATTATGACAACTTTCATCCTCATATGCCTTGAGTTTACTATGGAAGATGACATTAATCACATGACTACAAGAATACCTATAGAGTTCTCATGCCCTATAATTGCAAGTTTACTCCATCAATAGATGTGTCAAACTCCATTGGTTACTTTATACTTCCTGTCCCTATTCCAAATAACTCTCCATCTCATTGCATTTAATTCATTCTTGTTCAATATTTTCATCACCTCAAGTGTTATATCCCCCTTCCATCTCTCTTAGGTTGCTCCTTAAGGTCAGAATGCCTCTTGATTAAAATGGTTCTATTAGTCTCCAACATACTGATAATACAGGGATCTCTTGCCACTAAAATCTTAAAGTTGAATATCTCGCTCATGTTGCTGTCTAAAATTGGATATTTGGACCCAATGCTTTTGAAATTACTACTCTATGTTTCATTTGGATATTCAAGCAAGTCCTATACACATTGTAATGCAAGTTAATTTAATTTGATAAGATTGTCATTAAATTCTTGTGGGAATGATGCCTAGGAACAAGTACAGAATGCTTTCCTAAGATCTTTTCCCTTTCATTTTCCCACCCAGTTGTGATATGTATGCCTTACAAACATCTTATATGTAGTAGAGGACAATATATCATTCCAGGCTTGCATAAGTCCCTACAAATTAATAACAACCAGTTAAAAGCATTCATATATGAAAATATGTATAAATTACTTTTAGTTAGATTAATTACTTTTTTTATATAAAAAAACATCATTATTCCTTCACCATCTCCAAACTCTAAATCAATGGCTAATTTCTCTATAAACCATGTTAAATTTTTGGTATTCTCCACCTTAACAATTGCCCATGAAATTGGATAGATACCTTATTTTCCATCAATTCCTATGGCACTTAGAAGTTATCCCTGACACTTTGTTTTCAGAGAACATCCAACTATACCAATTATAGTTCACAACTTCTTCCACCCAAACACACATACATTCTCTTGAATACCAATTTATCTTCTAAGTTAAAGCTCAATTGTAAAACTTGGATTCATTTCTTTCAACTTACAAATATAACCATAAAACTCCCCATATTCATTATGTTGTTTTTTTGTTTTTACTTTAAGAACCTTCCTCCTTGTATACTTGCACATGTTGGAATTAGTAGACAATTTATTTTCTCCCTACAGTCTTTAACCATTTTCTTGATTTTGATGTTTGGCTTCTCTAGGATTTTTTTCCTTAAAGTATCTCATGATAAAATTGGATATAACTAGCCTTAGTTTGTTTTGTGGATTGCATGTAAGCTCTAGATTGTAAGTTTTCAGCTTTATCTTTTCTATCAAATGTAGCAGATAGCTCAAATGAACAACATTCAGTGCAGCCATAACTTATCCTTTTTGCTTTATTCCTCTTGAAACTCAAGTTAAAACTTTATTTGTGTATTTTGAAACACAAGGGAGCACAACGGGAACTAGCTTCTTCCAGAGCCGGTCCTATACTTTGATGGGCCCTGGGCAAAATTAAATTTTTTTTAAAATGGGCTCAGTCTTATAAAAAAAAATTTTGACTAAGAAATTTTAGTTTAGAGAGGGGGCTTGAGGTTCCTTCTCATAGAGGGCCCTGAACAAAATTAAATTTTTTTAAAAAAAATTTGGCCCCTTCTTATAAAAAAATTTTTTAGACCAAAAAAATTTTTTGTGCCCAAAAATTTTAATTTAGAGCTCATTGAGGACCCTGGGCGGGCGCCCTGCTCGAGCCCTGGCTTCTTCCATTGTCTCCGCCTTTACAGATAATGGCTTGAGCATTATAAACACAAAAACATTTTTTATTCATACGTAAGAACGACAAACACTAAATAAATAGAACTATGTGAGATTACTATATCTATTGAAACCACAAAACTCTAAAATCTTTTGAATAGGTTGCAATTGGTACAGAGAATCAAGATGCTACAAAATTACTAGAAATTAACAAAGATAGACGAAGAAGAAGCGAAAAGAATAGAGGAATTTCACGAAGACAGAGGAAGCAAGAACAAACAATCGAAGAATATATAAAGAGCATGAAGAAGCAATCGTCCTTGAGTATTAGAGATTTGTTAGAAATTACGGATTTTATGACATGCATGGTTAGTTAGGGAGAAAATTAAGGGAAAATAGGTTTTTGGGTTTTGCTTTTTAAAATAGTTAAAACATTTATTTAGTTTAAAAAATAAAATCCAAAAAAACATTAATTCAAAGGTGAGTGATGAAACAACTGATAAAGTTGCTCTTTTATGACCATAAGGTTACAGGTTTGAGTCACGGAAACAATCTCTCCACAAAACAAAGAAACTTATGCACTAAGTACATTGACTTTTAATTAAAATATAAATTCATTTTAAAATCTAAATTTAATATTTTTACTCTACTATCATGTTGGCACAAATGAAATCACCTATTTCATAATTGTTGTTCCAATGCTGTTCCATTGCATCTGGTCCATACATTTATATGAGACCCACAAAAATATATGAACCAGATGCAATGGAACAGCACTGACACAGCAATTATAGAACAGATGATCTGTTCCTATGTTGGCAATTGACCCTATTTGGCATGCTTGTGTAGACTAACTTAAGGCATAGATTGAGCTTTATTGGGTCAATTAGTGCCATTTTGGAGAAGTGAGTATTAGAAATAATAATATGGCTATCTTACATCTTTTTATCAAATGTTAGGAGACAAATTAGATCTTTTGGCTATCTACAATGCAAGGTTAGCAACATTCAAAAATTAGCGTTACAATGCAAGGTTAGCAACATTCAAAACTTAGCGTTAATTTATTCTTGGCTCAGCTATCCCATTATGTGAGGTGCCTATAAACTAGCGAGAGAATTAGTCAATGAGCCCGCCGATAAATACCCTGATCGAAGACAAAAAAAAAAAAAGCGTTAATTTATATTCTAATAATTAAAAATGTCCAAGATCAAAATACACTTCGGAGTTCGGACGATTAGCCGAAATTGCCAAACGACATGTCTTATCGAAAACCAAAGCTAGACACGAGTACGATACAAGACTGCAGGTCTGTTGGTAATGGGCATGGATTGTCTGCATCCACCACCACACAACCTTCTCTGCCTTCCACACCGTTCTTCAAGATCGGTTCTTTCTTTGCAAAATCACGAAAACCCGTCAATACCCAGTTGCAGACATCAGTATGGAGGCAATTGTACTTTTGTTTTAGTTTCTAGGAAAGCAAAATTTTCTCCGATCTTCAGGAACGGGAGCAGAATATGTGGTACCCTTGTGAGAGCGAATAGCAGAGAGTCTCCTTACGAAGTTTTAGGAGTGTCTCCCGCTGCAACTCCTGATGAAATTAAAAGGGCATACAGGAAACTTGCTTTGAAGTATCACCCTGATGTCAATAAAGAGGTATAGGTCAGCTTGGTCCCTTGAGATTTAGATCAAACTCTGTCTATAGTTTATATTGGCCTTTGTACATTGTTTCGTTTTTGTTTACACGCATCCATTCCTGCCTTTAAGGTAGTTCTCAAGCGTGATTGCTGTGTAGCATCATCAAACAAAAGAAAGAAGATTTTTGCTGAAGTGAACATATAATATCTGGAGTAGATCCGTTATTTCTCATACTGTTTGTCTAATATATTCTACAAGTCTGGTAACTGATTATCTAAGTCAATTCGTCTGGCTCCAGAAAAATGCCGAGCAGAAATTTATGAAGATTAAGCATGCATATAATACATTACTGAATTCCGAGTCTACAAGGAAGTATGGCGCTGCAAGTTCGTCAGGTTTCTCATACTCCAGCACTCAAAGAAGTCAAAAGAATACTGAAGATGAAGACTTCTATGGATTTGGTAAAAGCCAAAATTCCATTTGTATTTGTGTAACACCTATTTGCTTGGCTAATTCATTCTTTTTATATGTTTTCATATCGTAATTGTTGCCTTCTTCAGTACGAGTGGGAGTTATGTCCATTCTCATACAAGGCAGTAATGGGGAAATTCTACTTGTACCGAAGTATTAGACTGTGATCATTTACTGATTGAAGTGTATATAATGTTTAACTGGTAAATTTTGGACCAGTAACTTCTTACGTAAATGTCATACTATCAGCTTTTCTTAGCTTATAATGAAGGAGAGTAAGTCGTGATTGTCCTAGGCTTCAACTTTTTATTAGCAGTGCTGGTCCATGGCAATGATACCAATTACTTGTGTCATTACCTAAGTGTGGTTTGTAGGAGCAAATTGTCTACTCTAGGGTTAATATGGTTCACATTTTTAGGACCTTGTATACTCTGAATTTATATAGGTGATCGCCTCCAGCGGCTTTCCTGGTTTGGTTGTCCTTAAAATTGGCTAGAAATGATCTCATGAAATTTGTTCTGCTGTCCTTTTAGCTGTTCATTAGGCTTAAATGTTCTTATGTTCACAAAATTATCCTGCAGGTAACTTTTTGAGGGACGTTCAGATAACAATAGGTAGATGTGACATCTGTTTGGTCATGAAGTTTCTTCCACTAAAATCTGTCTAACATCTTTACATTTCCACATTGACACGGCAATCAGGTGCTTACTCCTTGTAGTTATCTTAACTTGGTATTGGTGTCGCAGGTGACTTATTCAGAGACCTTCAAGAAGAATTCCAGAATTGGGAAGCTAGTTCTTCTTCGTATGGGAAACCAAAAAGCTTGTGGGAAGAATTGGCGGTATGACACTGTTAATTTTTACAGTTAAATTTCAGAAACTGTTGATTTTGATATAAAAGTACATACATTTTCACACAAACACACGAGACTTATCTGAATATTGTGTCTCATCAGCATTACAAAGGATTCTAAGGCAAGAATCTATGATAATTACTATAATCAGGAAATTGGGGAAGAGTTTGTGGAATTCCTAGAGAAAGAGCTCAACATAACAGATGCAGAAGCTGAAGTAAACGAAAATGGACCTCAAGAAGACGATTCTTTCAGCGATCCGGGGAAGACGAGAAAAAGAGGAAGTGCTGAAAATGAGCAAGGCAAGCGCAGCAGCATTGAGGATAACATTGATGACATTGAAGCTACCCTGGCAAAGTTGAAGAAGGAATTGGGGTTGTAGTAAGGAAAATTCTGCCGAGCATTGATAGCCTGTATGAACGGGTTGAAGGTCCAATCAAAGCTACATTTGTGCTCGGAATTCATTGATCATGATGTTCGAGAACCGTACTGGGGAATTCTTTTGTTCTTTACCCGCATATTGTAAATGATGAATATTTGAAAACATGATTCATTACTTTGAACAAGTATTAGAAACTCATTTCATGGACCTACTGTTTTATATGATACTGCTGAAATGATAGCTTGACTGGAGAAACTACAGGCAGAAGCAAAAAGATGACCAAATATCACCCACGGCAAGTTCTGGCACCGGTAAGTGAGGCAAGGGCCGCGGGAGGCTATACTCTGGTCCTTCTGTGACTGCTACATGCAAAAAGATTTAGACTTCTTGCGAAGATTCCCTCTAGAAGTAACGAAAAACTGATCCTACTTGAAAAGAATGGCCATGGCCCTTGGTATTTCAATAATGTTTCGGTTATCAAATCTTGTCCGCATTGCTTATTCAACAAGACAATCCATGAGGAACGAGAAACAAATAACTGAAATTCCATTGTGATTTAGTCTCAAATTTAATTAAAAACACATCTTGTTTTCAATGATCCCACACCAACTTAAGTGACCAAAACCTTCAGGAGGAAAAGCTTCCTAAGCTACACTAAACGATTAAACCCCTCAATATCTCTCACCAAACCTGAAGAACAATGAACCAGATCCGGTATTATGATCAACAGCATACTCAGCTCGTACTAAACCCAACTTCATACCAAAACCATATGATGAACCGTGACCCATTCGCCTGTAGACTTCTGTTGGATTTCCCTTGACATCTTTAGAAGTTCCTAGATCATTGCCATGCTCTGCAAATGCGTACACGTGTGTATTTCTCACTGGGATCCTTATCTCAGCTCCAAGCTGCATTCATCAACAGAATAACTAATTAAAAGAAGCGGGGGATTCAATAGCCTTGCTAGTGAGAATGAGAGCTAGAAAAGTTGGTTCTCATATGAACTCGAAACTAACATCCACCTCTGAGAATGTTTCAACGTAGGATCTTTACCTCAAGGATGTTTCTAGCTGCTCCCAATTCACCCATATTGTACCCCCTCACAGAATAAGGTCCCCCCAGAGTAAAAGCATCGTAACTTGGAAGGTCTCCTACACAACCACCATAATGGCCATGGATGACTAGTATAGGTGGTGGGGGTTTACCAGCACCTTCCTCCACCTGCTTCAACTGGATAAATCGGGTCATTGTTAGCTGATGGCGATTGAAGAATGGAAACTTGCTGCCAATGCCAAGGCCTTGGTCCACCTGCAACATGCACAGACAAGTAGAATGTAATATATAAGATCTTTGGTAAGTTAATGAGAGAGAACACTTTGGCTGATACATTTTAGTATCCCGCTTCTGATCATGATAACAGGCACATTTTTTTGTTTGTCCTGTCGGATGAAGACTTTGGCTGGCATAGCTAAGACTTGAGCATAGATGGTCTTCTTCATGTACCGTTTAAAACAGTCAGGAAATATATACAGTGAAAAGAATTGACATTCAATGAACTATACTATCCCAAGCTTTTCATCTATCGCCATAGATCAAGAAGTGCATCGTCACAATCAAGTAAATTTTTTTTAAAAAAAATCACAATCAAGTATTAGAATCCCAATTCTGAAACCATCAGGTAACGAGAAATTTGGTTTAGAATATTTTCCATGATATTATTGTATTCTTCCCCTTTGTGTTCATAAACTGTAGCAAACCAATCATTCAAAGAAACAAATTGTTGTAGAACAAATAGAAGAATTATTAACTGGTAGCTAAAATCACAAAATAAGAAAATATGACTGATATTAGACTGCTGAAATATCTAATTTTAGGGTTGAATTTTTTCTAGGAATGCTGAAATTTCAAAATTTGTAGAGCTGAAATTTTAAGATTTGATTGCTGGAAATTTAGGATTAGGATTTCTGGGTTTAATATGTTGGAAGCTAGGATTTGAGATGGCTAGAATGTAGGTTAGGTTTGCAAGAAATAGCAAGGAACACAAAGAATAAAAGGTAGAAAACTAGGAATCACTCCTAGGGTCTAAGAATCACTCTTAGAAGAAAGCATCACACCTTCTATTTTAAAACTCAAGTTTGAAAAAAATTCCACATTGTTTATTATTGATGAAGAGCTCAAATACACACATATATAGTTCTTAGAACCCTTATTATAGTAGGAAACGGTTCCCAATTTAAATCCAATTGTAATAGAAAATTTATAAGTCCTAAACAATTAGGATAACATATGTAAAATAAAATAACATATTTACATATGTAAAATAGAATAACATATTTAACTTACTACTACTTCCTATCTAATAATGAATCCTAACATAATCTAAATTTCAACCCTTATCTTTTGTTGTTAACTCAATTCTCAATCTTCATCCCACCA
>JANPWU010000008.1:32719405-32734984 GCA_024707465.1 Erythroxylum daphnites
ATATGAAAAGAAAGAAATCAACGAAAGTTCTAGAACAAGGAACGTTCAGCTGATTTAGTGCTACAAACTATCATGCAAAAAGAGAGAGAACAATATACTTGTTGGGAAATGGAACAAAACTATTAGACAAGGACTGAAAGTCAAATCTTAACTGAGGAAGTCAGATATTGCAAGTCGTAAGGAGAGCGAATAGCGTACCCACGATTCAAGATCTCTACCTTTACTGAAGTATAGGTAATATAACCATCTTTGGATGAAGTTTCGACACGATAACAGTGAAGATCCTTACCGGGCGGTCGTGACTTGTATCGCGGATTGATAGAAACACCAACCTTAATTTGGAACATTTCTGGAAGCTCAGATGATGGGGGTGGATTTGATTACTAAATTTGGAATGAGTCAATAGCGTATGTCATTTTTGTGCGACGCTTAGTCAGTATATCTAAACGGGGTTGTATTGTCACTTGCTTTTATACAGTAACTCTACCGTACTTACTGGAGAGGTTTTCCACCGGTAGTTCTATACTCTACTCTACTCTGCTTTAATCATTAATTTATTTTTAATTTCTAAAAAAATAAAAGGTTAACATTTATTAAGTCAATCAAATCAGGAAGTGCGTCCAGGTCCGACTAAGAGTTCCCAAGTTAAAAGTAACTTATCTATATTCAACTTAACTTCTTATCTGCAGAGGAACAAAATGCCGAATTATAGCCTAGTACATGATGAAATCGTATGTGCTTCAACCATTTGGGAAGATGTGTTATTTTATTTGCCTTTATTGCCAGAGAAAGATGATAACTTTCCGAGTTGCCAAACAAAAAAATTGTTAATCATAGTGTTTGCCCCAAATACTATTAAGGCATGTGTCAACTACATGGGTATTGGCCACAATTCGATTTGCAGGTCCCGTCAATGCTCTAACCAATCCATTATGGGAAAGTGAATATCTCTTAATAGATTTAGTTAGAGATGATTACAATTAAGAGTAATTGAATCCTTGGTGGATAATATTTTACTTTAATTCCAAATTAACATATTTGATCTAAATTGGCTGACATTTAATTCATTAATAATTTTTTTTTAATTTTAGGTTAAACTCAGACTCAAATCTTACAACTAACCTGATTTGAAGCTTGAACCTTAATTATATTTTTAAAAATATTATTTTATTTTAAAATAAAATTATACTTTTCTATTAATACCATACATTACAACCATGTTTTTATTTTTAGTTTTGTTACAAATTTTAACAAAACATATATATTTTTTTCATTTTTTAAGTTATAAATATCAATAAAAAAGTTTTTATTTTTTAATTAAAAAATGGAAACAATAATAGAAAATAAAAACTATAAACCAAAAAAAAACAGAATTGGAACTAATCGCCCTAAATAATTAATTTAACTAGCCAAATTACGTATTAATTTAGCTAATAACTAAACTAATTAATTACCTAATAAAACAAATTCCCAATCATCACGTTTGGAATCTCTAACTCATTTGCCGTCTGGAACCATTCATCTTCTAACTGAGCCAGTCTTTTGCTCCTCTCCTTTTATCTTTGCAAACTCCATTAAAGGGACATGCTCTTGTTTTTGTTAGTAACATACAAATCTCAATAAACACAATGAAGAAATATCATTGACTGCCCTATTATTCACTCTCATTCGCATGGTTGTTCTGGGAAGTTGAGATTATATACTCCTGTAGGCTCCAAAACTTGGATGCTTGATCCCTCAAGAATGGAGCTCGTTGAGGAAGAGGAACTTCAAATTGGGGACCGGGGACATGTGAAGGCGTCAGTTCCAACACCATCCCACCAGTAGGGAGATGTGAATCATTCTAGTATTGGAGTGGTACATCGAATTGAGGATGGGGAATTATAGGCTGCATTTTGCTTCATGTAGAGGTTGCGGTTGTGTAAGGCTTGGGAAATGGAACGGGTTAATTAGGCCATTCAAGGTTGTAACACCTCGGTGGGGGTGGGGAATGGAGACACATACAAGCAAGGGCTATGTAGTGGGGGTAGATGCAAATGGAAAATTGAGGATTAAATTTCAGTGGAGGGAAGGAAGGCCTTGGATAGGAGATCCAGCAGATATTGTTCTCAATGATAGCTGATCCCTGAATATAGCTGCTTCAAACATCACTTTTCTGTTTTGCTACTTTCAGTTGATCCCTTTCCCTTTGAGGAATTTCACACTTGGTAAGTAGGACAATGAAAATAGGTTGACCCTTTTTTAACAATTTCAGAAACAACGAATCATAAAAATTAACCAATTAAACCAACCCCTTTCCTTCTCCGGCACTGCTTCAGATTACCAAGCTCCAAACATCAAATTCGGAGAATTGGAGTTGATAGGAGACAGATCAGTGAGTTGCAATCCACTAAGAACAGAGTAACAAGGATCGCGGAGAAAATAAAGAGACTCAATTGCAGAACCCGCAATGAACAGAAAATCGAAGAATAGGAGGGTGAGATTAAGCCAATTAGGATAGCTGCAGAGAAACCCCAACACATAGTGGCCTTTTTGCACTTATGTAATTTGGTTATGTTAGCTTAATTAGTTAGAGATAATTAATTATAGTGAGTTCCACATTTAAAAATATTAATAAAATTTTTAATTTAAGAACGCAAGTGGACCCGCCTATATAATAAAATATTATAAATAACTGTCAGGTCAATGCTAAAAATTGACGGTGTCACATTGCCATCAATTTTCAGTTAATTAACATTTCTGAGGCTCCAACCAAATGGCAATTTAGAGTAATATTAATACTATGTTTGATTAGACACAAAGTTTTTAATAAAATGTAATAGAATAAAATGATTTATAATGGAATGGAATATAAATGGATGTAACATTAGAAAATTGTTATTTGGGAGAAATAGAATGCTTCATAATATAATATAGTAAAATGTTGATTGAAAGAAGGGTTTATAATGTAATATAGTAAAATTTTATTTATTATTTTACATTCCATTCTAAACCTCCCAAATCAGAGATTTCTCATTTTTACTGTTTAGGATAAAATGAGATGTAATATGAAACTCTCCTCTTCTATCTCATTCCATTCCATTTCATTATAAACCTTCCTCTCAAACGATGAAATAATATTACATTTTATTATATTTCATTAATAAACCTCCAATCAAACATAGCCTAAATGATCCAAAAGTTGAGATAATAATATATCTAGTACAATATAATATTGGTATTGATCAATACTAAATATCGTTTTAGATAATATTTTTAGAATTATAAAATAGTATCTTAATTTTATAAATTTGCAAAATAGTCTCTGTATATATTATGCTATATAATTTTTAATTTTACTTCAATCATGTCTTAAAAATCATAATAATATAAATTTGATATGGCAACTATCTCTTTATTTCTATTAATATTAATTTTCACATATTTCTTATATAAACAATAACTACAATTATTATAAGAAAAAGATTGTTTAATTCTCATAAATTAATAAAACTAATAATAATACAAAGTACTTAAAATCTTATAATTTACCTCATATAATAAAGAAAAAATTACATCAAAACAGCACATATTAAAAATAATATAGGTCCATAAGTATTATAATAAGAGTTCATTCAAAAGAACACAACAAAGTAGAAGTAAAACTTGAAACAAAAAACAATTACAGTTAAAAGTTTTATATTTATCTCATATATATATAATTTAACATATACATCAAATATAAGTGAAATTAAAAGAAAAGAGAAAAATGAAAAACGTGGAGCTTTATTTAGTGATATATCCACTTAAATCACATTGATCCCAATTTTTATTTAGTACAAAATTTTCATTATTGAGAAGAGTCTCATTATCACCATTAGTCAAATTCATTATACTAAATAACAAGTCAATACTTTCTCAAACAAGATTATCTTCCAAGTCACTCTCATTCATAAAACTTGATTCCTCAAAAATCCAATTCACTAAAAGATCGATATAGTTAAAACAAATTGAATCTATATAACTATTTGTTCTATTAAGGGTCCTAATAAATAAATAAAATTAATTTACTAAGAAAACACAATAAATTGTATTCAACTTAAAATTGATTATAACATATTTTTCTCAAAAGTTATGTCAAACAAAGATCAAAATCGTTCAATCTTTTATCTTCCAATCAATTTCTTTTTTAGAATGTATGAATTCAAATGTACTCTAATTCATTTCATAGCCAATTCCTTTCACATATTAACTAAGAATTTGGATTGTAAACCTTTATAATTCTATAACACTATTTCTAAATCAAACTTACTAAGAAATTGTAAAAAAACAAAAGTAATCTTGTAAACAAAATAAAGTAATAATTAATTTTAAATAATTAACAAAAGAGAAGAAATATATACTTGGATTAAGTTTGTCTCTTTGACAAATTACAACGGCCATCACATAATCACCATATGCATCCTTTTATACCTCTATTTTTAAGTTAAAGAGATATTGCATCAACTCATATTAAATAATTATTGTAATAGGTAATAACATTCCTATATTAACTTCATCTTTCTTTATAAAACCTAGTCTAAAATAGATATTGATATTAAAAAATGCCCTAGCATTAAACAACGAAGAGTAAAGTTGCTTTTCTATCTTTCATTGATGACTGCAAGATAAGGTGCACATAAAAAAAAATCTTTCATATTGACTTTGATTGCTTCCTTCCCCTTCTCTATAGTAACATAAATTTATCTCATTATTTCCTTCTTATCACTATTAGCTAGATGAAGTACTCATACCAAATGCTCACAAACTCGAATACAAAATTGATATTATGACCAAAATTCATGATTTTCGAGTATAATAAAAAAAACCTTAATTCCAATATTAGACATGTTTTGTTGAGATGCAACTCACTTATAACCTGTAAATATTTTTCTCAACTCCATTTTTATAAGAATAAAACACTAAAGTGATAAGAGATTAGCTAAAAATCTTGTAATGGAAAAGATGAAACATATTCCTACCATTGGTGAAATTTTTTCTATTCAAAATTAGGCCCGATGCATAATTATAGATGAACTTAGTCACTTTTCTTGCTTTCTATACGTTTTCATCAATGATTAAAAAAAACTACCTAGCATCTTCTACAGTTTTCAACATCAGATCAATGCAATATGCAGTATAAGGAGTCCAATAAAAAGATCTATACTTACTTTGTAACCTTTTCCTAGCTACTTTATAAATAAAATAATTATCAATGATGAATTGTTTAATGATTTGAGGCTCAACTTCATTCGCAACTTCATCAAACAAAGTATCAATATTTCTTACAAGGCTATATGCATTAATGGACTTCAAAAACATTGCCCTTTTTAGCATGATAAAATAAAATTGATGATAGGATCATATCTTCCATTTTTCTAACCATCACACTTGATTGAACACCTATTAATTGCCTAAGTTATTCTTCTTTCATTTAATTAACTTTTTATTTAATAAACAAAGTTGTTTAAAAGATTACCTCTGTAGTCTTCAATTGAAGTAGTTTTATATCTTGGATCATAAGAGGTGATAACATCCATTATAGGCCAGTAATAATAAGACTGAGTAGTATTGAATGATACACCTACATCATACTACAATCTAGCCATTGTCATGTCTATATTATAAGTTAATAATAAGACTGAGTAGTATTGAATGATACACCTATATCATACTACAATCTATCCATTGTCATGTCCATATTATAAGTTACTTCTTTAGATTTTAAGGTACTACGACTATCCAATAATTATTCATGGAGAAAAAGTAAGACATACATCTTCTTCTCTTCCGCACATCGGTTACAACAATCTTTTCTTATTAGGTAGGAACACCACCTTCAACATTGCTAATATCACGCTAACCACTGCAAAAGAACTTTCACTACCAATTTCATCGTTTAATATTTGCTTTGTCTCTTTATTGTTTTCATTCTCTTCAAGGAAAATTTTTATGTATCATTTCACATCATAGCTAACGTTCTTACAAGGCTTTACATCACCTTTAGTCCTAGCTAAATATTTCTCTAATGTGATGATTTCCTCATCTTTCAAATGTTTATTACAGTACAAACAAATAGTATGGTTCTTTATACTAGGAACTAATCAAGCATGACCTAGATCAATAAATCTTTTTAAAGAGGTTGAATTATTAGGAGTACTTAAACTTTTCTCTATTTTCTGTAATAAATAATAAAGACATATATAAAAATTAATAATTTTGTATAAAATAAATTTTTTACATATGAAAGTAAATTTTTACATATGGACCATAGTTAATAGATCCAAATCTCTTAATTAACACGTTTATTAATATATAACGAGCATATTATATATGATAGATGAAGCAACATTATCTTATTTTGGAATCTTGTGATAGATGTTAAGCAATATACTTATATCTAATTCTTTTGTAAAAAATAAAATGTACCCACAATCAAATGAATTTCTAGCCTTGATAAAACAATACTTTGATTAATTATGATGAAAGTTGACAATCTTAACTTATATATTTATAAACCATAACGAGCCAAAATAGTTGTACACTGTATGTACAAGATTGGAACCTCGAAGTTGACATCAAACTCATCCCATCTCCCACTTAGGTTCATCATAATTCATCAGGGTCATCATAATTCATAATGTTGCATGACATGCCTAAAAGCATCTTCTTGTAAAGGTTTACAAAGTTTTCTAAATTTGTAGTTAATAAAGGGATTAAATACACCAAACAACCTTTTTTTTTTAGAAAAATGTTTCAAGCTTTAGCTGTTTTTAATTAAAAAAAAGGGATTGGCATCGTTGTTGGGGAAAGTTACCAGAACCACAACAACAATAATAGCAAGAGAAATAAAGTGCAAGAAACTAAATCCACGTACACACAATTTTCATGAAAACCCCTCTCAACTAGGGAAAAACTACGGTTCGAATTTCCACGAACTAAAATCGATCCACTATAAAAATCAAGAGTACAATCGGCAACTAACAACAATAATCTCAATGACAAGTACAATTAGTACTAGGTTCTAGTACAAATTGAAAACCCTAATCAATTTTGTACTCTCTACAACCAAGAGATACTAACTTTGAATACCTGTCGATAATGATCCACTTCCTTTTGATTATCTCATCAAACAGCTGTCTTCCTACAGGCCAAAACAATGGAATAGAACTCTCTTTTTCGCCTCCTTTGTTTTGGTTTTTACGACAATACAATTCATGAGCAAAAAATGTAAACCCTATTTTATCTTATCATAAATTGACTTTTTCAATAAGCCACCAAAACCTACCACCTATGGGCCAATCAAAGAACTCTTTACTTTGTGGGCCATTGCTTGTAAGTAAAATATAGTCCACATTTACAAAACTCACATTGCTAGTATTTGGGATTTGAGAAGATACCCAACATATTCCTCTCTTGAACCAAATTACCAAATACCTCCACCTCATCCGAGAATTGAACCTTCTTTTTCACGACCTTGTCCCTCCAGATACAATGACCTTCCATATAGCAAATGTTGTTGTTAGCCTTCCTCCCTTGCATCATTAAGTGAGCACTGAGGTACACTCTGCACCACCTCTCACAACCAATATATCTATGCCTGTACTTTATCAATTCACCTAAGGAAATAAGGTTAGCCCGAGCACTTGGCACATATCTCACATTGTAGATGGTTCGGGTCATACCATCATTGAGCTTCATCCTCACTGTCCTCATGCCTTGGACCTTCAATTTTTGATCACCCACCATATTGATGTGGCCATACTCCCCATCTTGGCATAAAGTATCAAACAAGGCTTAGTTTCTACAAACATGAACCGATGCGACTTAATCCAACACCTAACTCTCTTGGTCGTCCTTCACCTCACTATGAGTAGTCAATAACAAATCAACATCACCATCATCATCACTTATGACCACATTAGCAGAATCACCATCATCATCTACTTTAGTCTTGCCCTTCTTCTTTTGCATCAAATGGAGACTCTTTGTAATAGCCATTTTCCATATTGAGGGATTAGAACCCTAGACTATTGCATAGAAGTCATGTCATTAAGAATTCATGAAATGCATTTCGTTCACAAGCATATCATTAGCATACACATATGAATTATGAATTAGTACACATTCCAAAGATAATATATGCACTCAAAAAATGCACTCAATTGTCCTATTCCGGGGTATGAAAAGTTTAAAATGATCATGATGTGAATTATATAATGTTTATGTCTTGAATTTTGGTTTGATTGGTTACAAGTAGTAAACTTGGAATTTATTGATACAATTTAAAAATTGATGAATTAAATGTACATTTGGTCTAGGAAAAATACCAAGTGGTAAGATAAATTGATACATGAAAATTAGGATGATTAAGCCTATAATTGAGTGACATTTGGCAAAAGTTATTAATTGACAAATGGCAGCAATGGTTGTGTGACAAATGGAATAAGTAGCTAAGTGACATGTGGCAGCATATATACATGATAAATGGAGAACATGCCTATGGACATATGTCAAATTAATTTGGTGACACCTAGCACCTAAGGTGTTAAGCTCTTGCAGGAGTAATCCTAACTATGTTCGTTCTTCATCTTTCTTGTTCTCACAAACCACTGAAATCCTTTGAACCTTTACATCCCTTTGTTTTGCTATGTTTATGTCCAATTGCTACATCAATAATCCAAACTTTTACCCATCACAAGATAGTTAAAGAATCAGATTATTGTTATCTCTTATCTTAGTTGAAAATCATCCTATTGCTACCTTGAACATGTGATGAATCTTGCATGTATATAAGGCAAAGTTGGTCTGATGAATTGAGCTAGAATTAGGGCTAAATAAGTAAGTAAAAGATTTTTCTTTATGACATGTTATAGTAGAAAGTATATGTTGTTTGAATTGGGGATAGATTGCATGTTATATTAATGTTGAGGTTGTGCAGAAATTTGATGGAAGAACTTAGATATGTTATGTTGTGTTCTTGATATATGAATTGTATGCTATAGGTTTTTTTATGAATGAATTAAATTGAAATTTCAAGTACAAGGAAGGTGAATTGATGTTAAGAAAGGTGCTAATATAGTGATCTTGAAATAGGAAAGAACTAGGACTACATGTATGATCAAATGAATGACAAATTTTGTTTTGGTTTTAATGCATGGAAGATCATAATTTGTGAGTTGCCTAATGAATGACTTTTGAATTGGATTTGGACATGAATTTGATAAGGGATTGAATCCTGAATAAGATGGAATTGAAATGAAATTGATGGACTTTGGTGAAGGTAGGTTGGAAGGAGCATGAAGGAGTTAAAATTGGAAACCAATTGAAGGCTATGGGTGAGTGAACCTTTGATTCACTCATCCCACGATCATGGGAATTATAAGGCTCCTTCCTACGATCGTGGGAATTACTTTGGAGGGAGAAAATATTGGTTTTGTGCAAGTGTTGAACTATATAAGGTTAAGGAACTTTGCAGTGGTGTAATTGGACTTAATTAACGTGTAAAATGAACCTAGAAAGTTACTTGATTAATTGATTAAGTGTTTGATAATTTTAAGTTGTTAATTGAGGTTATAAATTAAGAAATGGATTGTTTGATACCAATGTATATGACTTTGGGAAGTATAAATTATTAATGATAAAAAGACATTCTTATGAATGCAAATGTGATTAAAAGGATTTAAGTAATGAATTAGGTATGAATGTATAAGAATTTGGGAATTGTGTGAATGTATAATGTTAGAAAAGGAGTGATGAGTGTTTGAATGATGAATTGAGAGTACTTAAGTTTGCTTAAGGCATAACCTTACTACAAACAAGTTATACACAAGTTATGATGAATGAATGGGCATGAATTGTGAAGAAGGTTGCATACCCGGGATATTCAATTGAGCATGCATTGAACATAACACATATATATGTATATGATTGAGTATTCAGTTGATTGATCAAACTGTTTATGTGTAAATATAAGTGTATTGCATGATATAGAAGCATAAATTGACTGATATCATCTAGGCATTGCCGACTAGTCTAGGAAATAGCTATCTGGAGCTTACTGTGAGTTGACTTAGATGATCCTCACTACAATTGAATTGTTTTTGTTTAAATTTCAGTTACTGAATTGCTACTTATATAGTTGTGATATTCTGGACATTGCTGGTCCGAGTAGCTTGATATTCGGGAATGTATTGGAAGTGCCTACTGATTGTATGTGAATAGGGAAAAGTGTACTCAATTAAATGTTAAATGCATGACTTAGATCTGATGATTGTGATAACTGACTATGTACATTGAAAAAAAGTGATTGATAGCGTATTATGTGGAATGTTGCACTCCATCACATAAATATGCATGATTAGATAAAGGAGTTGTGACCGGAGTGAACAACGTGAAAAGAACTTAAAGCTTAGAATGTGCACAAAAAGCCATAGGCTCAATGATTAATGAGCCCGGTATCCACAATGGGTATGAGACAATATCTGAAATAAGGTAGGTATCCACAACAGATATAGGATAGTTAAATAGGCGTTTAGTCACAACAAAATAAAAATGGAAGTGAGTCTTATGTGCATTTGCATCTATATCTTTACATGTGTTCATGAGATTGACTACAAATAAATGTTAAATTTTGTTGATATAATGATGTGTAATGCTTGTGTACATGTTGATGATACGAAGAATTGAGATAAATGATTGGATTGTTTTGAAATGACTATATGAAATCTTTGTATTCATAATGTGCTTATTGAAATATGATGAGTAATGTAATATACATAGGATTTGATTTTGGATGAGGTGTTATACTGATTGAACTGTGTTTTATACATGAGATGTTTATGTTATGTTTGAGTGAGCACATCGACAATGTTTCACTCACTGAGTTCGCAAAACTCATCAAAATTGCAACGTTAATTTTACAAGTACTGAGAGGAGACTTAGCTTCTAAAGCAATCTAGTTGAAGTCTAGTATTGTCCATTTTGGAAATAAGAAATGACTCAAAGGTCTGGTCAGCTAACATCTGAAGAGTTTAGATAGAATGCTTTTGTTTAGTATCTCATATCATATAGAACTTGTTGTATAAAACTGTGAACTCACAGATGGTTTTGTAATGTAAAAATAAGGTTGGTGTGTAATGAAATGACAATGTAAATTATGTTTTGTTAATGAAATGGGATAGTTGAAACTTAAAATACTTAGGGTATGTTTGGTTGGATGTGAATTAATGGAATGGAATGGAATAGAACATAACGATTTATAATGGAATGGAATGTAATATAGTGAAAAATTGTTTGGGAGGGATGGAAAAGTTCACAATGTACTGTAGTGAAATGTTGTTTGGAAGATGGATGGAATAGAATGTTTTATATAATAAATAACTATTATATCCTTGATATTAAAATAGTTGTTACAGGAGGTTTAACGCTATGATTTTAAAACATAATCATGTCCAATTAAAAAGTCACGGTTCAAGTCACAACACGACAAATAGTTTTTTTTACATATTTTCTATTTGAAAATAATAAAATTTTAATAAAAGCTTATTATTTTATTATTAATTATATACAATTTATTATTAATTATATAAAAGTATTATTATTACTTATTTAATAAATTTTATTTTATTCTATTATATGTGATTTATATTTAAAAATAATTTATTTATATTTTTATTTATATAGAAATATATACAAACAATTAAAGAATACATTTTTATATATTTTCTATTTTCATTAATAAAAATTTTATTAATTTTTATTAAAATTTATTAATTATATACAATTTATTATTAATAATATAAAAATATTATTATTATGGTAAGAAGAAATAATATAAAAACATTATTAATTATATACAATTTTTGTGGACCATAACAAATGAGCCTGGAGAAAAGGAGGTTAGGGTTAGAAGAAATAATTGGCATTAAGAACAATTATTGAGGATATATTAGGTAGTATGTATTTATTAGTTTACGTTCCATCCTAAACTCTTCGAATCGAAGATTTCTTATTTTCACTGTTTATGATGGAATGAAATGTAACGTGAAACCCTCTGCTTCCATCTCGTTCCGTTCCATTCCATTATGAAACCTTCAACCAAACGATAGAAATGTGTTACGTTCCACCTCGTTCCATTACGAACCCCTTAACCAAACATGACCTTATGTTCTTTATGATGCCATGATAAGCTGATGTGTTTTCTCTAACATGCCATTCTCATAGGTATGTTCTTGAATGTCCTCTGGATGTTCAGGCATATACTCTATGGTAGTGGTGTGTTACACTTTTCAAGTCTTCCATCATATTCAGACAATGACTTTGGATGTGGCCCTTCTCTTTACAATAGTAACGCTCTACGTTACTACAATCTTTCGTGCACAAGTTTGATATACTCCTTTAGCCATCTCCCCTTCTCTCTTGATTCCTCCTTCTCTCATACTCCCTCTTAACTAGTGTTAGATCACCATCACTCGAGAATGTCTATCAACATGTGTCACCATCCTTTCGTTCTCCCTCAATACTACCATAGCTTCATCTAGCGTAATCTCCTCCCTACCAAAAAGCAATGTCATGATAATGGGTCGGTAGGACTTGGATAGTGAAGCCAACAATAAGAAAGCTTGTTCTTAACCGATGATCTTCTCATTCACTTTCTTCAACTGGGCTACTAGTTGGTTGAACAAATTAATGTGGTCCTGCAAGGTTGTACCCTCCTCCATCCTTAACTGATACAGCTCCCATCTAAAGCACAAGATGTTAGTCAATGATTTGGAGGCATACACACATTGGAGCTTATCTATCAAAGCTTTTGGATCCATCTAACTCAAGTAGTTGTACTTGATCTCTGGACCCATAGCCAACCAAATTGTACAAACCACCTTCTTGTTCATTAACGGCCACTTGACATAATTCAAACTCACCGGCTTGTCCACTTCCAAAGCCGCATCTAAATCTTGTTGTACTAACAAGTCCTTAATAGTACTTTTCCATATCCAAAAGTTTATTTTCCCATCAAACAAAGGAACGTGAAATTTCGAAACACTATTTTGACCCATTCTCTTCTCACACTAATTCCTCCCTAAATCAAACAAGCATTAATTTTCCCTATAAAAGGATACTCCAACCACAACTCTAATATTACTTGTTGGTTAAAATTACCAGAACCATAATAACAATAATAACAAGAGAAATAAAATGCAAGAAACTAAATCAACGCACACGCAATTTACGTGTGAAACCCCTCTCAATTAGGGGAAAAGCCATAATCCAAATCTCCAAGGACTAATATCAATCCACTATAATAATCAAGAGTATAATCGATAACCAACAACAATAATCTTACTAACAAGTACAATTATCTCTAGGTTCTAGTACAAATTGAAAACCTTAATCAATTTAGCACTCTCTACAAACCCAAGAGATACCAATTCCAAATACCTGTCGATAATGATGCACTTCCTCTTGATTATCTCATGAAACAATTGCCTTCCTATATGCCAAAAGAATGGAGTAGAACTCACTTTTTTTCCTCCTCCGTTAAGGTTTTTACGGCAATACAACTCACAAGCGAAAAAGGATAAATGTTATTTTATCTGATCATAAATTGGCTTCTCTAATAAGCCACGAAAACCTACCACCGATGGGTCAATCAAAGAACTCTTTACTAGGTGAATCATCACTTGTAAGTAAAATAAAGCCCACCCTTGCAAAACTCACATAGCTAGTATTTGGGATTTGGGGAGATACCCAACAGTCGTCACATACAAACTAAGAGAAACATCATCAAATCAATAGCTGAGATGGTAATTTCAAGATACATATAAATTCACCACACGTACCAAATCTTATAAAATTGATCTAATTTAATTTTAGTAGTCCCAAAACCCATATTTGTGCAGCAATAATTTCCATAATAAGCCATGCATAATGAATTACATACCTTACCCTAAGATCTTGATGTACTAATTTAACAACTAAAAACCAGTAGCTTCTTTTATTCAAGAAATGATATATATGTAACTTAATTTTGCAACCAATTTCTCAAATAAATATATTAACATATAAAAAGTCATCTAACAAGGGAGCCCAAGGTCTTGAATATTTTATGTTATTTGAGTTCTAAAAATTTGGTAACCTTTTTCTAGCATGGTATTGTTCAGAAGCTCACTTCCCAAAATCCACTAGAGGAAGCTAATCTAAGCAAATCCCTCCCTAGATTTCCTTTATCATATGGCTTGCTTTTAAAAATAGATTATCGACTATTGATAGAATCATGAGCTTTTTTAGCTTAAATCCAATATATAATCTATGTAACATTGAGCCCGAACCTAAATACCATTTATTCTTCAAATTCCACTACTTTAAGGGAGTTATGGAGTAGAATTCAAGAGTTGAATAACTTACGCATTGATGATGATTTGGAGCAAATAATTAAGAGATGACTACTTATCATAATTCGTCTTCTTTTTCTTTCTCTGGCCTGTTGACTTGGCATTTTCTTATTTTTAATCTGTTCAGGTGATTGTTTTATTGCTTATTGTCACTTTCTCATCTTTCCGGTATGCTCCAATGTTGCTAACAAAATTAGCATATCAAATTTTCCCTTTAATTTTTTGTATATATATGTGTTTATATTTATGTCTTTTGGAAAATAACTAACTGTAATGTCCACTTGAAGGAAATTAGGGTTTTGATTTCTATGCCATAAATACAGATTCTGAACCACTATTGTAGTCTGCTATAGAAAAGCAATAAAAAATCATGAAAGACATAAAGTTATTATGATGCGATAATATCTATCCTAATGTGTAATCAACCCACATATGAGCAGCGATGTTATCTCTTATGATTTCCCCACTGTGTGCATCGTCTTCATCCTCATTCTTATAGTCATCTTGGTTATCATTTTTCCTCCATCGCACTCTTCATTAATGAATGGATCATCTGCATCTGCACTAATTAAGAAATTATGTAAAATGACACAAGCCATAATAATTTTCTTTTGGGTCTGAATGCCATATGTTGGTTCTGTGGTGGATGCTATAATAGGGAACCATTTTTTCAACACACCAAATTCCCTTTCGATAACATTACGCAACGATGAATGTCGATGACTAAATAATTCACAAGCATTTTGTGGAGGATTCCTTCAATATTCTTCAAGTGATATCGTTCCCCTCTATACGGTGTAATAAGTCCACTTTTCAACATGAATCCAGCATCAACAAGGTAGTATTTTCCTATGATGAATAAATCTATGTCAAAATGTAATTTATGATATTTATCAATTAATAAGATTTGAGCCCTATTTTTACCTTGGGAAATTTTAAGTGAGTACTGCCTGGTTAGTGCGCTTTACATAATTCATGAATCAGATGTTGTTCCTTCCCACCCATCCCATATGGATGGGTCGGATGTATCGAGCCCAAGTCCAATCACATAGGCCGATTGATCAGTCTCATCCCCATAAATTAGTTTGGGTTTAATCCACACATTCACAGCCCATTAGCATGAGGGAGCCGCCCATGCACGAATGTAGGAGATGTAAGGACTCAAAAC
>JANPWU010000008.1:33054004-33065518 GCA_024707465.1 Erythroxylum daphnites
AAGAAATCGGTTAATTTAGATAAATGATTACTCACTAAGCTATATGCTTAGCATGGTGGATTTGCCCCGTGTAGGTTTAGAGTGAAGAGATTAAAGACTGGGACGAGTCAACTGCATTGGCCAAAGGAGTCTGTTTTTGTATTGTTGAACATGTTTTTAGTTAACACTTTTGGACCTGTAATAACTTTGAATTTCTGCAACTGACAGTATGATGTGATGTATTGTAAGCACTGTTTGAGATGTTGTGTGTAAACTAGTCTGATTTGATTGTACTGTATTGGGTGGCATCTACATATCCTCCCAGGGGGTATTTGGGTGTTACATCGGGAACGGGACCCAACATCTTTCAAGTTTCTCTAGAATTGTCTCTACAATTCTAGTAGCTATAACCTAAGAGAACGAAAAAAGCTGAATGGGACAAGTAAAGGTTTAAAAGTCTATTTCTAGAAAAGGAAATGATGAAAAGGCCAGAAGACTTTAGGTGAATAGGGATGTCAATGGGACAAGCCAGGTCTAGGTATCTCTTAGTCAGTCTTGGCTCAACCCACGAGCTGGGTGGCCCGTGGCCCAACCTATAACCGAATGGGCTACTAGCGGGTTGGGTATATTTTTTAAAAAATTAAAAATTGATGTCGTTTTTGATGTTAAGGTTGAGCCATGGGCCATCCAGTCTGCTCGTGGTAAGCTCGACCTCAGCCCGTGGCCCAGTCAGGCTGAACAATTTTGACCCATGGCCCACTTGTGGTCATATCAACCCAGGAAAAAACCAGGCCGAGTCGGGCCAAAATTAACGTTCCTATAGGTGAAAATTTCCTAAACTACTCGTTTAGTTTAGTCGCCAGAATAAAGGATAATCAGGTCAAACATTGAGGAGTGGAAGATTGAGCAAAGTTATCAAAAACGGGGGAGCAAGACAACTAAAGCACTGAATAGAGTGAGAACATAATTATAGCCTGAACAAGCATATGGATGTTATAGCCTCTATGGAAGGATGCTTAGGGCAAGATAAAAGAATAGAGAGAGAGACTCCATCTGATGTAATCTTCTTACACTATAGAGTAATTATGATTTTCTAGTTGCTAGTACTTAAATTTGTGTATTTTTGAAGAACTAGAGTATGTAGTACAAGCATATAGGGACTAGGGGTTTTGAGCGTGGTTTTGTAAAGCTAGATTTATGAAGCTTTCTATGTAGCACTTAACATCACTAAAACCACTTCAACACACACAATTCATACACTCATCATGTTGACCTCATTAATTCATACACAAACATCACCTTATACCCAACAAATCAAACCATAGGTTTCATGAAATTAATGCATCATAAATCATAATTAATGTACAAGAACTTCCAATCAATGCATCTAACCACTACTACTTAAAGAGCATAATTAAATTCTTACCTAATTAAAGCTTCCAACTCTTAAATTCTCCAACTACTCTACTTTCTCACTTCTCAACACCATGCACGGCTATCATCATGGTAAGAAGGTAGAAGGTTTAAGCTTGTAAGCATGCAAGGAAAACACTTAAGGGAGGAGAAAAGAGTAGTAGTTTAACTAGAACCCATGGAGAAAATCAAAGAAGAGGAAAATGGGAGGAGGTTTCGGATGAAGAAGGAACTAACCAATAAAACTCATCTTTTTCATTCATTCAACTAGGAAAACCGAGAATGAAGCAAGCATTAAATGTATTGAAGATGAGTCACTAAGACACTTGTCCAATGAGAAGAAAAAGACAAACGTTCAATTAATAAGCTTGATAAATTAATCCTAATAAAAAGATACATCTTTAATCCATTTTCAAGGGTCCCAATTACAATTCCAAAAATAATGTACCCAATATTCCAGTACCATTTGACAGAAATTTTTGGTACCGAAAACCAGTCGGCTCGCCACTTGGCGATTTTTTCGGTCCGGAAATTTTTTCCGGAAAATTTCAGAAAATTCCTAAAATTCCCTTAAAATGTAAAACACACAAGAAATCACTCCAAATAATTTTTCAAACACAAATACCACATTATCCACAACAAAATTTTATTTAGGCACAAATACCTGGAAATGTCATGAATGCATGCACAGTTAGTTTTCATGTGCAAAATTTCACTGTTCACCAATAAAAATATGCATGAAGATTTATAATCAGTCCTAATCACTCTCACCCATTTCCAAAATACTATTCTACCCTTCCCGTCGGAGGTGGGATGTTACATTCTACATAGACAAAGGATTATGTCCATTAAATTATTTTTTATAAATTTTATGACTTTAAAAAGTTATAAGTATTAGACCAATGATAAGGCTTGAAATTTAATCTTAAAATTAGGTGGCAATCCATTACAGGCCCAGTCTAGTTAGCTTAGGTTCAAGGCATCACATAATTTTAATAGAGCTTAAGGTAGATTATGATCCTAGATTATAGGGAGATGATTGGGAGTAGAATGACTCACTTTTGTCACTTAATTTACTCAATAGGATATGATTTTAAACTTAAGTTTTATTATCTTATATACGTTAAACATGAAAAGACAAGTGGCTTTTTCTTTGAAAATTAAGTAATAGTATTGAGAGTTCTAGGTGAGTTATGTTTTGGGACCAACTTATTTTAAGGGAAAGAGAAGGTGAGACCCAAAATTTTGAGCTTCTAATATTATGATTTGATATGATTAAACACCTTAAGAATACTTTTATGATATTGGTTAATTAAGTTATATATTGATATTTGATGAATAGAAAGTGTAGGATCAACTAATTATAGTGATAACACTTAAGGAAGAAGAAAATTTTTTGTAGAAAAGCATGTTATTTTTATTTTTTTTCACCTATGAACACCTTTTGAAGCTTCAAGTATAACTTTTGACAAAAATATTGAGTTAAGATTATTCAAAAAGGGATGATAAGCTAAGGGGAATATATAGATTTTATAAGAAGATAGCAGGAGGAGACATCAAACTCAAATAAGAGAGCTTACTTAAAGAAGAGTGTAGGTTCATTATGTTGTCACCATTGAAATTTTTGATATTTTAGATATAACGTTTAACAAAAACACTATATTGAAGTAATTTAAGAGGCCATACAAAGATAACATAATTCCTCATGATTAACAAAATTACATTTAGCATTAATTCAAGATTATTGATAGACCAATACACCATATTCGTAAATTAATCTAGGAAAAAATTAGGCTTAAGTATCTATTACGAGTTTGTAGGGATATTAGTCGCATATGAGCCAATTAGTGCTCCTAATACCTGACACTTTTCTACTATAGGCTCATACTAGTCAACTAATGTGTCAAAAATGTGTTTTTAAAGTTAATTTTAACAAATTCAGTCATCATTTTTATGAGAAATTAAACTAAAACCTGACAGAATAGCAACAAATAAGGATGAAGAGACATATAAGAGAGGAAAGAGAGTTCATTATAGTAAATTAAATCAACAACTATAGGATCTGGATAATGCGAAAAATCTTTCCAAGAAAAGAATGATTTATGATACCTTTTGTAGGAAAGCTAGCAGTCTATGTTATCTAAACGGGCAATTGATTCATATGAGAGAATGATAATAGGAATAGGAATGAATATAGCGAGGAATGAGAATGGATATAATCATTATAATTATGATGGTTGGTTAAGAGGAATGAATGATCACCATTACTATTGATAATAGTTGGTTTGTTAAAAATTTTAAATTTTTTAGAAATAAACATTTTAAAAAGAGAATAATATAATTAATTAACTATATTGTAATTAATTAATTAATTATATTTTAATTAATTATATTGAATTAAATATATTTTAATCAATTATATTGTAATTAATTAATTATATTGTAATTAAGTATATTTTAATTAATTAATTAGTAATATTTTGATTAATTAATTAATTATATTTAATTTTAAAAAAAGAAGATGTATGTCACAGGAGTGACAAGAGGTGTCACACTTTGTCATGCCGTTGACACTTACTTAGACCCAGGAATGAAACTCATTCCTCTAATATATGAGGAGTATGACTAATCTCTCGAAAGTGAGATATACCCTATAATCATAATATAAAACTAACAACCTGTATTTATTCCATACCCTTGATTCATTTCCAAACCTATAAACGAAGCACCCTCTAAGGCATTCTAGGTTTTTGTTTTGTTTTGTTATTTATGCATATTAAATGACTTATTGGGTGTTTATTAAATTTTGCAAACTTTTAGTTTTATTTTTAGATAGATTTGTGGAGACCTTTAGCATTCAGTGAAATTAAGGTTTTTTTTTTGTTAATTATAAGGATTGAGTTTATGTAAATTGTGTGTGCTTTGTATAACTTACAGATATACAAAGATTTGTAGGCTTATGACTTATGATTTTGGGTGTCTACAAACACCAATTAGACCTCCTCTGTTAGTTTATGTCCTTGCAGCCAATCAATTTGATGCAAATTAATGTATGACATTATTTTGAATTAATCAAAAAGCTTTATTTATCTTTATGTATTAATTTAATTAATATTTTATTTTTTAATAATAAAGATAAAATCCTTGGAATAATTATTGTGTAATAGAAATTATGATGAGATCATAAATATGAGGTTCAATTTACACTTAAGTGTTATTCCTAAATGTTCCTAGTTGTAGTTTCATCAAGACTGGATATTGTTGAAACGGTAAAACTAGCACACAATATACTTCTTTCTCATGAAGAAAGTAATTGATCTCATAAATTAAAGTATAGAGATACTTAAATTAATGTTTGGGTGATTATTAGAGAATAAGTCAGTAAACTGACTCGATTATGAGAATTCCAAATGAAATATTACTTATGTGTCTATGGATTATCACATAATGATGGTTGTATAATTGATCCTCAGACTTAAGATTACCTAGGTATCTAGTATGAGAATTACTTTGTTTTGATGCTACTTATGAATCGTCCTAGGATAATTCAGTCGATAGTAATTGGATAGAGTATAAACCATATGTAGATAGTTGAGTAAGTCAAATAGGATTAGTCACCCTAAAGTAATTAGAGAGAATATTCTACTATTCTTGATTAGTAATGATTTATAGAATTCTCTGACCAGGGTGAATTGATATTTGAAAAGGAGCTTTCAAATTTCAATTATAAATTAGTTACTAATTAGCAAGAACAAACATGATTGGATGATAAAAGTAGACACTGTATCCATACCCTGTCCAATTAGAATATTGAATGACAAAATGATTAAATTATACATTATAGCCATGCATGGATAGGTTAAGTCAATTACTTTGATATTCTTTATATTTGGGTAATCATGACTTGTTGCTAGACATCAATCATGATTTATGATTATGAATTATTTAATTAGATAATTAAAGATAAATTAAAAGAAGTTTCAATTTATCTAATTCTAATTGTGAATTTATTAGGAACCTAACGGATCACACATCAAATAGCAATTTGCAAAAGAAAAATCAATTTAATTAAGTTGAACTTAATTATAAAGTTTGAGAAACTTTGGAAACAAATATGAGATATTTGATTTTATTAAAATTAAATTAATTATAATTATAATTTGATTTTAATTATACTTACAGAGATTTAATTTTAATAAAAGATTGTTATGATTTTTTCTATTTAAATGGAAGAGCTTTTTAGAGGCTCGCACTTTTTGTCTTCTTCCTCTTAAAATCAGTTTAAGAATTGCTCTATGGATACCATCAGAGGTTGGACACTTGGATAGCTCGTGGTTGATCAATCGGAAAAAAGTTTCAAAGATTTTTTCCAGAAAGCGAACAAGGTACAATTTCTAAATCGATTTGTGTTTTATTCAAGTTTATTCAATTATCATGATCCGCTCGGAATCTGTAAAAAATTTTATTTTCTGCTGCATCCGTGACTTGATCATGGTTGGATTCCAACATCCTCATCATACCTCACAAGTATACACATCTACTTTCCTTTTGTAGCCTCAAATCAAACAATAATAAGATTCACTTATAATAAAACAATTTATCTTGAAGGGGACAAGTACCATTATGTTGCCTAAGCACGATATATGGGACTAAATCAAATTAGTCAATACATAAAATGAGGCATACACTTTTTCATTCTCTGGGATGCATGATTTGGGATGCATTATTCATGACAAAGTTTTGGCATGTACTGGTTCCTTAGCCAAGGCGAATTAGTTGATGCCTAAGTTTGGTATGAATAGCGAATCATTTGGTTAGTTACCATTACTTGTGCTACATTTATATAATTATTTGTAAGTGTTACATACTTATGGAATCTTTCTCTGATACTTATTCTTAAGAAATTGGTTGAGAAATTTAGGCAAATTTATGGCATATAGAATAGAATGAGCGTATCGTTATATTAATTTTATTATAAAACATAATTGATGTATTTTACCCGGCATTGTGTATTTTTCAAGAATTAAAGTACACAGCGAAAGCAATTTCCAAAAAAAAAAAAGTACACAGCGAAAGCATAAGAACCTAGTCGAGTTTTGAGAGTAATTTCATAATGTTGGATTTATTAAACTTTCTACATAAAGAGAGGAATATGTTTATAGAATTATTTGTTTTTTTAAGATACATAGGAAAAGAAACCCAAAACACTCACTAATTAACGCATCAATCTGCGGTACAAAAAGCCGTGCTAATCTCGGTGAATCAACGTCATGACTAGAGTCGGGGGCTCCCGGAGAATTTGGAGTCCTGGGCTTGAGAGGGTGGCGAGAGAAGTCAGGCTATCTGCACACTGGTTCCCTTCTCGAAACACATGTTGAACCTTCATCTCCCATGTACGATTGTGCAAGTCTCGGGTACCTATTATCAAGAAAGAAAACCTAGTCGAACGAATAAACGAAGATGAAAGAATATTGATCACCTCTAGCGAATCGACTTCGACGAGCACTCATCGATAGCCCAACGTCTTGAATGGATGCTCCAAATTTCGGCAGCTATAAGAATTATTTGTTAATTTTATGAATTTCTCTTGTTATAAACCTTAATATAATAGCTAGGCTTGAGAGATTAAGCGTTACTAGTAAGCGTTGGTCCCATACAAGTCCAATATTCTAATTGAATTGAGTCTTGTCATGCTTTTTTTTTTTTTTTGCCTTTCAAAAAAAAAAGGCATGACAAGACTAATCCAATAATCGATTGTTTTATGAGTTAATTAGGTGCTTTATGAATTACTCAATCAAATTTTTAAGAGATATTTTATATAAAAAATGGGAATTGTTAACTAACAGGTTATAAGTTAAGGGTATAATTTGGTCCATCTGGTTCAAATTTTCAATTGCTGTTTTTTACCAAATATAGTTTTTTTACTCTAAGAGTTGATTAATTCATCTTAATTCACAAATGCTAATGTAGAACTTCAAATTCTAATAATTTGGTTCGAATAAGATAAATTTAAGAATAATGATTGAAATGTATTAATTTGTTATGAAGATGGTAATTATATATATATATATATAACAGATTTTGGCTTATGAGTTCGAGTTTACATATTTTAAATATTACAAGTTTGAGACCAAATGTATTCGTATCAATTTTTTATTAGACATATACGGAAAACAAAATTAAAGACATCAGAAAATGAGATTTATGCTAACACAGTTATCCTAAGCCTAGCTTACTTGGGTTGATGACTGAAGTCCTTATTACTTAAGAAATGTAATTGAAGATATAAATAATTTTAGAAACTTGACAAACTTCATTTTGGTGATGCTTAGATATTTGTAAAAATATTAGGAAATATATTAATATCTAATTACCTTATTTTAGGCAACCACCAGCTCCTTTTTGGGATCTTATGAAAAGGCCATTCAACCACAAAAATGCAAGCAATTATTCTGATGCAATAAGGATTAAGCTTAGTTTTCCGATCTATCAAAAAGCATAGGATTATTCTTTTCCCCCTTCTTTGGTAAAAAGAATAGTGCTAAAACTGTGTGATCGGTAAGATTATGGCGTCTAGCTATTACTCTGTCTTATTATGTCTATTTAAATCTCAGTCATTTATTTATGTGGAACTTATGTCCATTTAAATCTTAACCATGTATTTATGTGAAACCCATATAAATAAATACGGAACTTACATAAATAAATAGTTGAGATTTAATGTACATGATAGAACAAAGTAATACTGGACATAAATCCTTAACTCTAAGGTAATGAGCTGTGATTTCTCATATAATATTTGATGTCTCATCACCATTGTTAATGACACAAATTCAAAGTAAAGTTGTATTAGAATCTTTATAGTTGTAAGAACAATGAGATTACATTAACCTTGATAATTTACTACACGGTTGCAATTGATGTTGGACTCCCTTCAATATATACATACCATCGCGTACGCAACGTTTAGCCGCCCATTCTCTTGAAATACATGAAAACAACTCATCGGCAACAGATCTCGAAGAAAACAACGTGCAAGAACAGCAACAGAAAGTATAAAAGAGAAGTGTGGAGAGAGAGTGAGGTAGCCTTCGAGGCATAAAAGTAATAGTAAGGATAAGGGTATCCATGTTGTCCTTGTCCCGGAGTCCACGTCGTAGGCGGTGCTTTATTCCCTCCCGGTGGTGGGTTATAATAAATAACAGGAGACGGGTACCATAAAGGTGCTGGCGGCGAAAGATGAGGGGACGGTAGTGGTGGTGGTGGTGGTGATTGTGATGGTGGTGGACGTGACGGAGACCGTAGTGGAGGAGAATAATAGTAAGATTGAGGTGGTGGAGAGTAGTAGTGGTGAGATGGCGGAGGATATGACTGACCTGATGGAGGAGGGGTTGAGCATATGACTGGACATGTAGCACAATCACTTATGCATAGTAGACCGACAGGAGGATCTGCCATTTGATCGTCTGCGTTAGCTTGAGCGAACATGCTCAGCCATACGACCACCGTTTTCAAGAGCATGAAACACCATCTTCCTCTAGGGCATTGTGAATTATTGACACGACCCATCCTAGCTACAGTGGCATAAATTTGAAAGAAGCATTCACAAAAATTCGACACAAAACTTTGTTCTACATGCGGAAGTTTAGAGCAAAGAACAGAGCCGAACTAATAAAGGCATGGGACATCGGAGGCGACTTCAGCATCTACAAGTGTGTGTATGGCTCTTCGAAAAGTTTTTGATTTACTTTACTTTTCAAATGCTTCTTTTCTTGTCGAGTGCTTATCCTTTTTCTTGCTTGATCAGTGGAGAACAGGAAGCGCCAATTATGCTTGCGAAATTAATATTTTATCATGTTCAATCAGGACAAAGTTACATTTAACGTTAAGAAGTGTAAGCGGCCCAGCCATAATAGGGTCAAAGCTGGTAATTCTTATTGTTCGGCTTTCATGAACAATGAATGGGCATCCAAATCGAGAATACTTGTACAGCAACTTTTACTTTCTGCCGTACCTTTCTCCATGTATATTCTAACTCTGTTTCATCATGTCCATCTACTTTACATGCCATCATTTATGCTTTCTCCTTTATTTATGCTTTCCTTTCAGGAGAGGCCATCTGAATCTTCTTCCCACTGCTATTCTGACGGTAAAGAGGAAGAGTTTCCTTTTAGATGAAGTTAAGGTGTTGAATTGGATCAAGCCTAATTAGGATATGCAAGGGACTGTAAACTTGATTTAAAAAATTGTGCCTTCAAATAAAAAAAGAACAAGAAAATATGGACATCATTATTTTCAGCATTGTTGAATAAGAATAAAACAATTGGAGTAAATTATTAGCAGATGATGCCATTTAGTTCTCATAGTACAGATTGTTGAAATCTAGATCCTCTATTTAATATTACTCTGTCTTATTCTGTCTCACAGAATCTCAATCATTTATTTTGCGAGACCTACGCGGGACTCATACGGGATCCACATAAATAAATGACTGAGATTTATTAAACACAATAAGACATCATAATATTAGACAAAAAATTTGGACTCAAATTGTTGTGCCTAAATGATACTATCAACCTTTTTGAACTATGTACTTATTTAGAAAACAAGTTAGTTAATGTATGATACAAAGTAATAATATTTTTTGGGGATACTCGTTTCGCATTGGTGTTTCAACTATTTTGGTGAGGGAGTTATGGTCCATTCGAGATGGTTTGATTTTTGCGTGTAATCACGGTTTTCGGCAAGTCATTGTCGAATCTGATAGCATGGAGACGGTGCGGATGGTGACTTGTGGAGTTCTATTTTCACATCCTCTGTCTGTTTTGGTTGTGGATATTCAAGCCTTACTTGCTAGAGCTTGGAGTTGCTCTATTAGACATGTGCTTCGTGAGTGTAATTTTGCAGCTGATTGTTTGGCTAAATTAGGTCATAACATTGCTTCTAATTTTCCGGTTTGGGATGATATTCTTGACGCCCTCTCCTTGATTGTATGGGCTGATGCCTGTGGTATTTCTTTTCTGAGGTAGTTTTAATTTCTACCGAACAAAAAGTAATCATATTTAATGTAATATATAATGAGTTCAGCTAACTTGACTTCAAATTACATCTTTTCTTTTTGATCATTTTAATGAGTTTTGGTAATTTCATAATGCCGTTTTTCTTATAAAATAAAAAAGGTAAACAAAAAAGAAGCTTTTTAACTTAAAGACAATAACGAACAATGATAATGCAATTAAAAATAATTAAGGAGATAAGGGAATGCTCTTTTTCAACGTTACTTTTCCGTATTGATTTTTTGTTCGCTGACTTTTCTTCTAGAATCACCTCAGTAACCAGCAAAGCATCAAGGATGCCAAGGTAAATTGCCATATCTCATAGTGATTTGCTCCATATAGGACAGGTGTAGTAATGCATGTAATGGTCAAAAAAGGTAATGCTCTTACTGAGTTTCTGTTGGACTTGACGCAGATAGGGTAGTGAAAGAAATTAATGTCAAGACCTCTACCAACAGGGCAAAGATTGCAAAATTGGTAAGGATACACATTACTTTCATCATAATATTTTTTTTTCCAAATGTTGCAGTAATACTTTACCATTAAAATTCTATTGCACATGCAAATCATGCATATTGGTCCGACTGTCTGAATCTTCATGCAGCTCATACACATCATTTCTGATGTTTTTCTATTTATTGACTGATTGCTCACTTTGTCATGGAAAAATCTAAATGCACAAAAGTTGCCATAACAAGCAGCAGGAAGTTTACAGTTTTATGTTCAGATTCAAATACTCGATTCTCGGGATCTCTGGATGATGGTGAGCCCCCCATCACTTCATCACCATTAGAAGTTCCGTCTGAAGTTGCTTCTTGTACATTTTGCTGACAAGTTCTCCACTAACTAGTCAGAAGATTTTGAGCCAGGTATGCTTTTCTCTTTGCATCATGAGTAGTGTTTCTATAAACTTTCCTAATCTAAGATTCAAGTTCATTTTGATTCATACGGAAAATATCTTTCCACCCGGGCCTAAACATGCTGTTGTCAGCAGAAAACGGTTTAGAACCGTAAAACAGAGCAGAACAGAGACAAAAGAAAATAGAGGAAAAGAGCTTATTGTTAT
>JANPWU010000008.1:33756286-33766775 GCA_024707465.1 Erythroxylum daphnites
TACTACTACTACTACTACTACTACTACTACTACTACTACTACTACTACTACTACTACTACTACTACTACTACTACTTTGTGATTATCATATATCAATATTTTGTAATCATTTATAATAGGTGATTTAGTTATTAATTTACTAATAGGACAAAAAGTACACACACAATTGATATCCTCTTTGTGTGTTATTTGACGACCAACACGATTTTAGTTTGAAACAAAAACATGCAGGTTAGAAAGCCCTCAAGTTTAGGAGAAGTCTCTTAAACTCTCTAGTATAAACCAAAAACGTATACGTTAAAAACATTAAGTCTAGGAAAAGTCTCTTCAACTTTATGACAAATAAAAAATTTGCATGTTAAAAGGTCCTAAGCCTACGAAAAATTTTCCTAACTCTCTGATAAGTGTAAATTGCATCGTGTTTTAGGGCATAGATTGATATGTGTTTAGTCATTAATTCAATCATTTAGTATGTATTTAGGTTAGAATTGTGTTAGTTTTTTAATTATTTCTGTTTAAAGTGTTTTATAGGTTAGTACAAGCTTTTAAGCTTAAATATTATATTTTTGAGGTACCTTGATGTTTTTGTTACTATTTCAAGGTCAATATCGAAGAACGGAGGAGTTTCAGAAGACATTCGGACCGAAACAATGGCCTACGAGGCCATGATCGTGATAGAAGGCTCAAATGTTAGCCACGATCGTGGCTTACAGGACCACAGTTATGGCCTACGTTGGGCAGACGCATAAATGTTTACAAACTTCACGTTTCGAGGAAATTTTTGGACCCTTCGGACCTTGAAAAGCCTTAGGGTTACCCAAAACATTAAAAACAATTTAAAGAACAATAAGAGAAGAGAAAAGGGAGCTTTTTTGGAGCCACTGTTGAAACCCTAAAGGGAGAATATCGAGAGAGAGAAAGAAGAAGAAGGAAGAGGAATAAGAGGAAGATGAAGCTGACTTGATGTGCTTCCCAGATCAAGAGGCTTTTCGACATCACTGCTGTTGGCTCCTGAAATTTTTTTTCATTGAAGTTAAGCATGATTTTATAAATTATGAGGTTTTTATGGATAAATTTTTGGAGTTATTTAATATTGTCAAAGTTAGTGGGATTTATTGCATTGGTTAATGGAATTAAAGTGTTAAGGTTATAAGAATGTTCAAGGGTATTTTTGGCAATACACTTAAGGTTAAAAGAACATAAACCTATAAGGAAGGGTAAAATGGACTTTTTGGACTCATTAAGGGTAGAAATGGAAGAAGAAATATTGTCTTGTTCCTTTAAGAAGGGGAAAAACGTGATTTGAAGGATAGAAGAGTGAAAAACGAAAATAGAAAAGAGAAAGAAGAGAGTTTCAGTGGAGAGGAGAGAGAAGAAGGAAAGATAGTTGGGGTTTCATCATTTCTTGGTTTTAAGAGAGATTTTGAGGTTATTCAAGAAAGGAAAAAGGTAGAGGAAGAGAAGAGCTTCCATGTGAACCCAAGATCTCTTCATTCGGTAAAGAATCAAGATAAGATCATTTTGAATCTTTTGGACTTTTGGAAGGATTTTAGTTCATAGAGTTTAGAAAATGCATGGGTTTAAGTATTCTAGAATTAATTTTAGTGATTTTGTATTGTGAGATTTTCAATTGGATTCCTACTAAATGGGGTTTTGCCATTGTTTAAGAAAATCAAAAAAGACAAAAGGAACAAGAGAAGAGGTATTTTGAGCAAAGTGTTAAGCAAGGAAATCAAGGTGGGTACATGTTTATAAGAGAGTAAATATGCCACAAAATGTTTTCTTGAATCAAATAAGTTTAATGATTTCAATTGCTTCATAAGTGTTGCATTATTGCTTCTTAAATGAATTGAGAAATTGCTTTATGCTTGATATATGAATTGTGTGAATGATTTGTGAAAAGACTTTGAAAATGAAATCATGCTTTTGGAAATGGATTTCGAAATATCTCATGTTTATTAAAAATCAAGTTTTAAAAAAAGTGTCATTTTGGGCAACACGTATACAAGTTATGAAATATGTGTTATATGGGTCTGTGGTGGTCCCTTCAAGAATGTCATGTGCACGTTGAACAAGTTAAAGGCTTCTCCTGCCTGCCTGCTAGTGGCACGGAGCTCCTTCATGGACTCCCTCAAGTTTACAATTACATAGGACCATTATATGAAAATGTGTAGTGCATCATGTTTATGGATCTACCCAAACTATTCTGATGTGCTTATGTGCTTATGTCATGTGAATAAGTTTGATGCATTCATGTTTTGTAGTTTGAGATTTTGACTACATGATGAGAATTTGAGAAACATATGCTTTATGAACTCAATGCGAGTTTTCAATGACAAGTAAATGTTTTTAAAGGTTTTTGCTGATTTATCGATTATAAACTTGTCACCCACGAGCTTTCAAGCTCACCCCCTTTTTATCCCATCTTCAAGTGATAACTAAGAGATTAAGTGATCAAGAGCCTAAGGGAATTACTTCAAATTTGCTATTTTGTATTTTGAGTTAGTTTTGGAAAAGCACAATGTTTTAGTTGCATTTCAAGTTATTTGTTCAAGAATCTTTTGTAATTTTTGAACATTAATTGCTAATATATATATATATATAAGTGATATGTTATGGAAAAGAAAGATATGAATTATGAACGATGAGATGTAGTTGAATGGGATGAATCAGATGAGTTGAGATTTGAGAGTTTAATGAAGTCAATTTGGTAGTTGAATGGTTATACTCAGGACATCCCAAGTTTGTACAATGCAAATTTCAAGTCTTCTATAAGGGCAAAATTCATGTTCTGACTTCAGAAGAAAAACTGTATTGATCTAGGCTAAATTAGACCAAGTTGTCTTTAGAAAGTGGTAGATTATCTTTCTAGCTTTCCAACGGTATATAGTATGAAAATTTTGGACATCGGAGTTGAAAGTTATGATCTTTATAAGTGGAGATGCTAAGGAGTGTAGACTGAATTATCTTCTTAAGTTGACTTTGTATCTTATATAGTTGACCATCTATATCTTCTATGGTTGACCTTCTATATCTTCTGGTGCCGAAACTTCTTCTATACACTGTTCATAAACATCTTCTAGGTACTGTTCATCTTACATCTTCTGGTCCAATTTTGACCTCAAGATGACAAAATCTATCTTCAAGGTCTTCATAAAAGTTATAGATCTTAAAGTCCTCTTTCAAACCATCTAAGAATAACCTTGATCCTATCTCTATAGAGAAAGTTATGCCAATTGTTAAGCATCTTCTGTGCACTGTTCATAAACATCTTCTGGGTACTGTTCATCTTAAATCGTCTAGTCCAATTTTGACCTCAAGATGACAAAATCTATCTTCAAGGTCTTCATAAAAGTTATAGATCTTAAAGTCCTCTTTCAAACCATCTAAGAATAACCTTGATCCTATCTCTATAGAGAAAGTTATGCCAATTGTTAAGCATCTTCTGTGCACTGTTCATAAACATCTTCTGGGTACTGTTCATCTTAAATCGTCTAGTCCAATTTTGACCCTCAAGCTGATAGAATCTATCTTTAAGCTCTTCATAAAAGTTGTAGATCTTGAAGTCCTCTTTCAAACCATCTAAGAATGACCTGGATCTGATCTCTGTAGAGAAAGTTATACCAATTGTTAAGCATCTTCTGTGCACTGTTCATAAACATCTTCTGGGTACTGTTCATCTTACATCGCCTGGTCCAATTTTGACTCTTAAGCTGATAGAATATATCTTCAAGTTCTTCATGAAAGTTGTAGATATTGAAGTCATATTTCAAACCATCTAAGAATGAACTTAATCAGATAACTATAGAGAACGTTATTCCAATTGTCCCAAATCGTCTGGCCCTTCGTCTGGTTTCATCTGACCATTCATCTAGCCTATCGTCTGGTCCAATTTTTACCCTTAAGATGATAGAATCTATCTTCAAGGTCTTCTTGAAAGTTGTAGATATATAAGTACTATTTCAAACTGACTAAGAACTACCTTGATCCGATATCTATAGAGAAAGTTATATCAATTGTCCCAAATCATCTGGTTTCGTCTGACCTTTCATCTGGCCTATCGTCTGATCCAATTTTGACCCTCAATATATCTTCTAGGTCTTCACAAAAGTTGTATATCTCAAAGTTCTCTTTGAAACCATCCTAAGATAATCTTAATCTGATATCTCTAGAGAGAGTTATGCCAATTTTCCCAAATCATTTGGCCCTTCGTCTGGTTTCGTCTGACCTTTCATCTGGCCTATCATCTGGTCCAATTTTTACCCTCAAGATAACATAATCTATCTTCAAAGTCTTCTTGAACGTTGTATATCTATGAGCCCTCTTTCAAACCATCTAAGAATTACCTTGATCCGACATCTATAGAGAAAGTTATGCTAATTGTCCCAAATCGTCTGGACCTTCATCTAGTTTCGTCTGACCTTTCGTCTAGCTTATCGTCTGGTCCAATTTTGACCCTCAATATGACCAAATATATCTTTGAGATCTTCATGAAAGTTTTAGATCTAAAAGGCCTATTTTAAACCATCCTAAGATAATCTTAATCCGATATCTCTAGTGAAAGTTATGCCAATTGTCCCGAGACAGGTGCAATATGATTGAGGGCAAAAATCATGTTTGATTCTTTCGGCCATAACCTTATTATCCAACCTTCAAACAAAGTGATTCTTGGACCAATAGATTTCTAACACAATTCTTTCTACCTATCCATGAAAGTTATGGATTCTGATGTTGATTCAAAAAAGATGGATTGAATCAAAGTAAGGGTATCGGTTGGAAGAATATGAATTGGATATTTTACTTAATATACTTCGGTATTTTGATGATATCTTGACCGGTAGAGATTCGAATGAGAGGATTCTTATTTCAAATTAAACTAGAGATACGGAGCTACAAATTGTAAGAAGAAATCAAAATTTAAGTCAGTCCCTAAGACTTTCAAATTCTAGATGGAATTTGAGTATAGTGTACTGTTTCAGTCTGAAAATGTTTGGGCCCTAAATTTCAGATTTCTAAACCAAATTGAATGATTTTGGTGTCATTAGTAACTTAAGACAATGGGGAACAAATGTTATGAAGAAATCAAATTGTAACTCCAGTTTGAGGTTTCTCAAAATATGTGCTAAAGTGGGAGAAATAAGTTTGTTTTGATGTTTGACTGTTGTGGGCACGTCACCCTTGTGGGATGATGGCTAATGAGGATTCATCGAAATAACCTTACATGGTAATACGCTCACGGTTTATGACTTTGAATGTTGGACTCTGAAATCGGGGTCCAACATTTATGGTATCAGAGCAAGAGTTGGGTTCCGAAAATGGGATCCAACAGCTGCCTTCCATCGTCTATTTCAAGTTGTATTTCCTTTTTCATTTCGATTTTATTTATGTATAGAATTGAGATGGAAAGTATGATGATATGATTTGGAATATTGATGATATTCTAAACTCTCCTTTGTGATTTTATTTTGATTTAATGTCATCCATGTTGATTTTATGTTATTGAATTAGGTATTGTGATTAATTGCATTTCTTGCATAATTCGGTAATAAACTGAGAGGGTGAATCGAATAAAAAGCGATTGGATCAGATTAATGAGAGTTAGGTGATTCAATAAAACCCATAAAGAATCAGATCGATAATTGTGCGGAGAGAGATCTCGTGTAAGACCCGATAGTTTATTTGAGTGCTTTAGATATAATTAGGATTGTAAGTCTTTTGTTAATTGAGATATTACAAATTTTATAATCTAATTAGGGTTTATAAATTAGGGTTTCTTAAGATCAGTTAGAGCTAATGTGCATTAATACATAATCGACTAGGTTAGCATTAATGATAGGTAAAATCCTCTTTCTCATAACTTGGTTAATTTCTCTTAATTAATTTTCATTGTGTTTCTGCATTGCTCAAATTTCATTTTTTTGTGTTATTTTCTGAATTACAACTCTTGCCAATCAATTTCTCGGATTTACTTTTCTTGTGAAACTTTATTTCTATTAATTCAATCTTCTTAGCCTTAGATAAGATAGAATTAGATTAGTTCCCCCCTCCTCATGGGATCAACACCTCTCATACTACAGTTGTGACCTGGGCACTTGCGGTATTTAAGGGCTTATAAATTTTAAAGCTCAAACGACATGATCACTCTCTGGCTCCAAAATATTAAAAAAAAATCTACAATCCTAAAAGTCGTATGTCTATAAGGAATTTTTTTAACTCTCTAGCCTAAAAATAAAACTTGTAGGCTTAAGATTCTCAAGTTCAAAAGAGGTTTTCACGAATTCCAAAAGCCCAACATAAAGAAATAATAGATTGAAAAACATCAAACTTTCAATTCAGTGTATTGAAGTTTAATGTCTAAAGATTTAGACTTTACAGGTATGTCAAGTTTACTGAAACATTTTTGGAATTTGACATGTTAGAGAACTAGACTCTACGTGCCTCTCAATTTTAATAAAATATTTTGACATTTAATAAGGATAGAAAAGTAAACTCTAAAGTGTTAACAAGTTTAGTAAAATATTTTAAAATTTGATAGACTAGAGAGCTTGACTCTACAAGCTTGTCAAGTTCTTGAATATTTTTTTAATTTTAATAAGGCTAGAGAGCTAAACTTTGTAGACTTATCAAGTTCATTAAAATTTATCCTTCGAATTTTGTCAAGGTAAGGAGCTAAACTCTATAGACCAATCAAGTTCACTTGAATTGCATTAAAGTAAAAGAGCTAAACTACTTGCACTACTAAGGTTAGTTAAATCTATTTAGAAATTATCTATTATAAATTTAAAGCATAACTAAGCACATTGAGATAGAAAAAACAAAATAGGCTAAGCAAGCTCAAATCATTCATACGTTTTTAGACCCTTTCATGTAGGGAGAGAAACACATATAGAGAAAATAAGCAAAGGCCTAGAAAGAGAGGGGTTCCTCTAAAAGCATAAAAGTTGTCATCTTTAGGCTAGGGAGAATCCGTACCTATAAGACCAATGACTTTAACATCACCACCAGTACTGGAAAACTCATCATTAGTTCAAGCATCAATAATGTCTAAATCTGTAGAGGAAAATTTTAGGTATGTCTTCTATGAAACCTTCATATATGGATCAAGCCTTACAAATGTTGCATTGATGAGGTTGTTATAAGCTAAGTAAACCTACTATAACAAGATATTACTTAGAGAACATATAACAAAGTCAATATTTATGTCATCTAACCTCTGCCTATTATTTGGTGTTACCATCTGTAAACTATCTCAAACCTACTCCTAATCTTATTAAATACAATGCCAATCTTCTTCAAATGGAAGTTGGCGAATAAATACTCATCCCACCTAGTATTCATAAGGAGGATAGGGGAGCCACATCATTCTTCACTAGTTAGGATGAGTGAAATGAAGAAGGTTAAGAATGTTAAGAGACAATGGTGGAAGCAACAAGAAGAGTTAGATCGATCGCAGTAACCTCATCACTATACGTCACCATTTGTTTCTTCTTCTTTTTAAAAGATGAAGTAGACTACCTTTCTCTTTGGTTGACTTTGTCTTTACAGTCATCTTATTTATATTCACGACTATCACAAAAACAACTTAATTGTCAATATTTTATTTAAAAGTCTAAGTGAAATAAAGAACAAAGAGAGGACCTATAGGAATGCTCTTCTCCACAAGATTCCTTTATCTAGATCAAGGTTGTGTTTACAAAAGAAAATTTCTTGAAGTAGAAGATTAGGTTGGATTAATAAGGATTGTATTGTCTCTATCCCAATCAGGAGAATATATTAGTTAAACCCCTCCAAATGACTTTACAACTCCAAAAGCTTGTTTTGTTCGATAGAAAGATAAATTTCTTCTTCTAGTCATGCAACCTTTAAGAATTGTTAACAATTGAGACCCACATGCAAATATAGTCAGTTAGGACTTGAACTTACAGCGTCAAGGATCTAAAAGATTATAATGTGGATGGGGAAGCGAAACCCACACTTGAAAGAATCATATTAATTTCACATCTTGTTAGGTGTAGGATAGACATTACACTCATTGTCCTTTGGATGTTTAGGTGAGATCTCCTTAATGATATAGAACTTTTCACTCATCTTCTTGAACTTAACCTTCGGTAGCTTATTGATTCACACTTCAAAATTGTGATAATAGTACCTAGTTATGAAGTCTAATAAAGAATTTTGAAGATGAAGCCTCTTCTTTGATTTGGCTAAGCTAGGCTTGCGTGGTACTTTAAAAAGGAGGCCATGTTGTTACAAAAGAAGGTGGTATAGTCTTGATAGGTCTAAAGGATACAAGATTGTTATTTCTAAGGTTGGAGTAAGTTGATCCTACATTGATATATTTACTAGAGCTAACCTTACTCCTTAAACTAGTCCTAATTAACATCCATGTTACTCTCCATATTGAAAAGAGAAAAAAGAAAGGAATATGGTCTTACCTTAAGAGATTGTAACAAACGCGTTAAAGCATTTTAATGGAACTTTTTCACAAAAACAAGCTCAACTTTAAGTGAGCTATCTTCCATATGTTATGCCTTATATAGAGGGATGGATGGTCAAGATTGAATTACATCAATAGTAATCATTAAATAATGATTCATCTCTTTATAGGTAGTAGAAATGTGTATGCAATATGGGGAACAACTAGATCATATAGAGAATATTAAAAGAATCTTTTAGGGAACGATTCTTGTCTAAATCCCAACTTGTTTGATACAGACCTAGCAAGATGTTTATATCCATCTGCTAAAATGATTATTGTTTGATTATTAGCCCATATATGAAAAACTTACGTTATAAAATTTTGTATTATCTAAAGGTACCCTTAAAGCTTGGAAAGGTTACCTTGTAAATAATTATGCTTCAACAAGGCTACATATTAAGAGTTTCATTTTTAATCTAGGTCTAAAAAACACTAAAAGATAAATGATACATCCTGAATTAGTGTATGAATAGAGCTTGATTTATTTAGCATAATATCTTCTTTCTTCAAGCACGTGAGCTTTAGGCCTACATTTGAGCCCCAATGATTTGAAGAGAACAACATCAATCAAGATCAACATATAAAGTTAGAGTTCTAATCAAATTGAAAACTTTGATTAATTGTCTTTATAGGCTTGTAGACTTGAAATCAATCTACATATATATTTGGCGTTGTGGCCGACAATGACTACTAAAATAATAAGGTTAATTACCTAATTTTATGAAAATTTAGCTACGAACAAATTTTTATTGTTGACCAAAAATTTTGACACAAATAAATATCTTTAAAATAATTAACAAATCTAATTGAATTATATTATGTAAAATCAAATGAAGCATATTGATATTTTCTGAATTTGAATCGGATAAAAAAAAGGAATACTTGGAATCTAATAAAGCAGGATGTGTTTGGCGCTTAGGTTGAAGATTGTATCCTTGGGTATGAAAAAGCAAAAGAATATATGATGAATGTGCAAAAAGAAAAAGAAAACATCTATGATGAGAAGTGACGCTTGTCTTTTACTTAACAGCCAACTTTGATCAAGGAATACCGATCGAGTGAGTTTTTCCATCAATGATGCCTGGTGTGTGCTTTACATGTAGAGCTGAGCACAAACAAAAACTTGTGGGCCCTACTAAAAGATGATGCAATCCCTGATCATCGATCACACCACAGGATATGGCAGACACCGTCTCTACCACCATCAACGGACACACACTCTCCAGAATTATGGTGGTGGGACCACAACAAACAAACCCTACATTCCCAAAATCACTATCAAGGGCACATCAAAGAACCACGTGGAGCGGGACCATTGGGCGGAAGATTGCTGAGCCCACTCTAATTGATTTCTCCAGGCCCCAAGCAAAGCAAGAGACCGAAGCCACGTGCTCTCTTTGGGAACGTCACGATGACGATGAAAGTGCAATTTTATTCAGATGATTAAGTCATGGGGGCAGGGAACAGCGTCCAGTCCACCCACGATAACTATGTTTATCTGTCCAAGTCAGAGAGCTCCTTTCCTGCTCTTTTGTTTTTGTTTTAATTGAAATTGAAATTGAATTCTCTTTTCTCTTTTTCATTTTAGTTGGTTATGCTATTTGATCATATTAGTGCACTTAATACTGTAACCATTTATTACCTGCAGTCTAATTCATCTATAAAACATTTAATAAATTTCATATAACTTAATGGGTGGTTAAAGCTCAAGAGAGTACAATTCATTGAATCAGAAATATTTTATGTCCATGCTATAAAATCTTTTGAAATAATTGAATCATAAATATAAAGATGATATAAGGAGGAGCTCTTATCTAGATGTTTTAGTATATCTAATATTTTCTAGTTGATAATTGCTTTGTCTTGTGAAGTGAACAGCTATCGCAAAAAGGGGATAAACAATTAACAGTGGAATTCTGGAAACTTTGTATTAATTGTAAAAGGAAATACAAGTGTAAATTGTATAAGAAATCGATGCAAGAGGGGAGATGAGAAACAGAGAGAATTGAG
>JANPWU010000008.1:33811161-33821480 GCA_024707465.1 Erythroxylum daphnites
GCTCGAAGGGAAGTAGTGCATACCCAGAGGGCTCTCCTACCCCTAAGACGCGTTTAACGCTTAATAAGCCCTATATGAGACAGTTATCAATGAGCCCGGGATCCAACAGATACGGGACAGTTTAGGCACTCGGTCACGACAAAATAACAATTGGAAAGTGAATCGCATGTGCATTACTTATGAATTATATGAGTGATTCAGTGCATTGAATAAGAAACAATATAAATGATACAGTGCATTGAATGTGCAACAAGACGAATATGTGAAATGATTGAGCATAGGTATGCGACATAATTTGGTTGTTAATGCAAAGATGTAAATGATATGAATCAATGGATAGTGAATGAGAATGTGAAATGTTTACTCAAATGTATGTGATTCAATATGTTGTTAATGATATAATGTGAATATGTGTTATGTGTTGAGTGAGCCATCAATGATGGTCCCTCACTAAGTTCGCAAAACTCACCCAAAATTTGCAATTATTTTTCAGAACTCAGAAGAATACCCTGTTAGACCAACGGGAGTATACTTACAGCATGCATACAAGAGAAGGTTAGAGATCGGGATTAGTTCGCATCTGCATTAGTGTCAAAACATTTGTATTCTCTGAATTTTTGTACAAATGATTAGTCAATTTGTAAAGTTAACGGACTGTAATAATTTGTATTTATGAAAAGGGTCCCGTGGTCGTACTTGATGATTTTCCGCATAGTAGATGTCTGTGTTTTTAAGAAAAAAATGTAATACTGAGTTTTGACTGAGTGATGTAGCAAGCCACCCTCGCGGGGCATGGACTCGGATATTACCATCGATATCGGGTTTGGGTCACGTGGGAGTGGGGTGTTACATCAAACTTTTACACTATTAATCAATAATGAATTAGTTACTTTTAACTGTCAAGAATTAATTGATCAACTATTAAAAATTGTTATATTACTTTTACATGCGAGATCTTAATGTAACTATACTATATGCATGCACAGCAGAGAATGAGGAAAACTAGTGAAAAGAAAAGGACCTATATATTTAATTAAGTACAAGCTAATTAACAATATTTGTAACTCTGAAATTAAATAGAAAAAATCAGTTAACATTTATAACTTCTTTTGAATTTATGTATCAAAAGTTCAATATAGAAAAGGAGAAAAGAGAAGTCAAATCTTAAAAATTGATAAATTAAGGAATAATTAAAAATATAGTTATATATATATATATACGTAAGCATAACCATCTGATATCGCATAGTGCGGGCTCGTGGAGTCAAAACTAGGCTCGTGACTTAATTCAGTCTCCTCTTTATGGTAGCACCCTCCTTATTATAAAAAAAAAAATTAAGTTTGAAAATTTACTTCATTTGCTGTTCTAGCCTATTGTTAAAAGAAAAGCAGGATTTGTCAAGTCACGGATCGAAGTTGCTTTCAAAGTCGAAACAAAAGGGAACGATGAGCTGGAAGCAGAATGGAGGAAAAGAATTGGTATAATAATGAATGATAAAGCTGAAAGGGACGAATGGAAGTTAATCAGACGAGTACCTTTTTACATACATTATGTGCCTTGGAACTTCGGAAGTGTAGACCGAAGACAAAAACCACCGTCAACACATTAACAGACATATCGACAACAATATATCTCCAGAAACCAAAATTGGGGTCTATAGTATGTAGCGTTTTCCTGTATATATGGTGGTGCCACATAGTCCCTGCGTCCCAAACTATTCTTCAAAGTCCTACATTAATTATCTATCGCTGCTGTGATTATGTTGATTTCTTTCAAGAATTAAGTCCTTTTTTGCAACTCTTTTTAAGATTTGAATTGTCAAATGGAAGTAGCACTTGACACATATATATATCATCATGAAGTAATGGATTATAATATTTCTTTTTGGTATCTACAGATTGATGAAGCTGCATCTGCATGGTTGGTAATTATGATGTGTATGCTCCAAAACCGATTTTAGTATGCCCAAATTTATGAAGTCAAGCCATCCCCACAAGCAGAACCCCCCTCTCTCTGGAAATTGCAATTCATGATAGGTTGGGCAGCAAAGCATTGGGGACACCTTTTCAAGTAAAATAAAATCCGTCCATGACCTGACAAGTTTAGTGTTTTTAAACTACAGATTGTTTCTTATACAATACTACACATCAGAGAATTGGCAGGAACAAATTCATGAGAGTACCTGAAAGAAGAAATATATATAGATTAATTACTTCCCGTGAGCATGTCTGCTAGAATTCAATCACTGAACCAATCATGTTCAGTGCAGTGGGAGGAAAGTGGTTTTGCTTTTTTAACTCTTTACCCATTCTCGTTAAAAGTCTGTAATCAAACTTCCTATCATTTCTTTCTTTGTTCTTCCTTTTTTTTAAAACCATTTCGGGTGTTGATTATTAGTTTTCTCCTCTCATTTTCACTAAATCTGCTACTTTTTGAGGGAAGGGAAAGTTGGTGAGGCTAAACATAAAGGTTTAAACTTTCTAACTTTATAATACGGGTAAATTCTTATTATAATTATGCTAGCAATTATGGAGATAATTATGTTTTGTAGGATTGGAAAGAGAACAAAGAAAAAGACAAGAAAATGCACGTCAGAGCAAGCCTGTTGGCTCGGGTTTTGGTTTTTGATGATGGCTAAAGGACTTGAAAGGAATCATCTCTCCTTCACATCTGTTTACTATCTCTCTTCCTTTTTTCTCTTCTCATGTCTATACCTATTCATATAATAATTGACATGGTGTTAGATCAAGTTCAGTTGTTATATATTCATGTATTTTGCTAGCTTTTGTTGAATCTTTTCCCGGGCGTGATCAACTTTCTAAGCAGCGGTGTTCAAGGTTACAGGACGGTGGTTGATTTTAAGGTTTGGCGCTATTCCACCCATAGTTGGATTTACTTTTCTTGTTCTTCTTTTGATTGTTCTTCATTCTTATCAATACTTCTCAATTCTCAAGGTTATGAAGTCCGACGGAAAGCAAGTTGTATTGTGGAGCTGACTTGGCCAAGGAAATACTTACCTACTTTCAGGAGAACCTAAACTTTAGCTTCCTTCATCTCTTTCCACCTTTACTAACCTTACTAAATCAGGGTTTACTCACTGATCCCAGAGCAATTTGTAGTTTTGTACCCCAGTGGTACAGTTATAACAAGTTAATGAGCTGGGCCTCATGAATTCATTTTGTAGTTTGTGTCATCGTCAATGAACAAAGCCCTGAAATTTAATGTGGAGAAAGAGAATGAAAGAGTTGATAATGGAAGATAATATGTCCAATTTGACTTCTGCATCTGGAGAACTAAGTGCTTCTTCAGCCAGTGACAGGTTCGAAACTGCCACCATTTACCAACAACCATCTTTTGCTTCATCAAATCAAGCCCCACCAGTACAAAAGAAGAAGAGAAGTCTTCCCGGAAACCCAGGTGCAAAAGCAAAGCCATGTTCAGTGGATTTTTTTAGTAGTTTCATGTATATTTATAACCTTAATTATATTGTTATTGGGACTTCAATCAGATTCAGATGCAGACGTTATAGCTTTGTCTCCTAAATCTCTACTGGCGACAAATAGATTCATCTGTGAGATCTGTAACAAAGGGTTCCAAAGAGATCAAAACCTTCAACTTCATAGAAGAGGGCATAACCTGCCATGGAAGTTGAAGCAAAGAACAAACAAAGAGGTGAGGAGGAAAGTATACGTGTGCCCAGAAGTTACGTGTGCCCATCACGTTCCATCAAGAGCTCTCGGAGATCTTACAGGGATCAAAAAGCACTTTTCCAGAAAGCATGGTGAGAAGAAGTGGAAATGTGAGAGGTGCTCAAAGCGTTATGCTGTTCAATCTGACTGGAAAGCTCACTCCAAGATCTGTGGCACCAGAGAGTATAGATGTGATTGTGGAACCGTTTTCTCTAGGTAAGTACGAACAACAACCAAAGATTCCAGTCCCATTCCAGGAACGAAGTAGTTTAGACTTATTGTTATCCTTTTAGTTCCAAGGTTTATTTTAGTAGCTCTAACAATCTACAATGCGCTACTCGTCTGCTCCTCCTGTAAAAACATAATTAATAACCTGTGTTTCACATAATTTTATAAGGTACGTTGCCATAACCTCGTGACGGGTACGTTGCCATAACCTCGTGAAGTTCAGACAGAGAAAGTAACTCTTTTCAAAAAAAAAAAAACTCTTTTTAAGTTGAAAAATTCTCTTAAAAAAGTGCAAAATCTTTTAATGCTTAAATCTACTGTGGTTTTGTCCCCATGGAAAGAACAAGAAAGAAAGAAAATACAAACAAAAAGTTGACACATGAGAGAAAGATGTACAGAGGGTGTGGTACTTTAAACACTATTTGCAGCATTTTGATGGGTGTACAGTTTTGTTCGTATGTGTTTGTCTTTATGGTTTCAGGAGGGATAGTTTCATCACTCACAGGGCATTCTGCGATGCCTTAGCAGAAGAGAATGGCAAAGCAATCAAAGCAAACCCTCCTCTCTCTTCCCATCAGCAACAATATGGTTCCTCAACTTCTCATATAATTAACTTGCATGCCCTATCTGTTAAAAGCGAACAAGAAAGTCACCATCTTTTTAATCCTGGACCGGATGGTATCCTCCAATGGTTAACTTGTACAAACGTATTGGAAGCTGGTCCTGTTACACCACAAATCAAGCTCTCCTCATCTCAGCTCTTTACTAATAGCCTAGACAAGTCACTTTTACAACCTGAAAAACCTAGCCCGAGCCCTAGTCATCTACATACTTCATACCAGAAACCTCTCCCTTCTTCTTCAACTCACATGTCTGCAACTGCACTGCTGCAGAAAGCCGCACAGATGGGCGTGGTCATGAGCAAGTCTTCTCCGTCACCTAAACCCCACCAAGCTCATCACATGACTGAAACTGGGTTCAGTCCCACATTATCTGGTTCTTCGTCCACACTTGCAGGTTGTGGTTTCGGCTTGCCCTCACGTGAAGAGATAGGAAGTAGTGGGCTTGCCCATGGGTTGGCGTCTTTTGACAATAAAGCTACATTGTCCTCTGCTGGTACCATGAATCAGGTAGCTACTGTAGGATCTGGAACAGGCTCTAATTCTCTTGTCCAGGGAATGATGAGCTCTCATGATCTGTCTGCTACTGCAAGTGGGTTTACTGGGTCACTTTTTGAGGTTAATCTCTCAAAGTCAGCAGAGTCTCAGTTTGGCATAGGCGATAATGAACCTAGGGCTGTTGTTCCTGCTACTGGCAGTCGACATGGGGGTGGCAATAATAACTTGACGAGAGACTTCTTGAGTCTTAAAGCATTTCCTCACAAAGATTTTATCAATATTAATCACATTAATTCTTCGTTAGGTAATGGCCAGCAAATGGATCATGATCAAGCATCATGGCAAGGCTAGACATTACATTAATGATAAGAGTATCAGCAACGTCTTCTGCAATTGTAATTAGGAAGAAATGTCTCAAAATCTTCCACTGGGAAATAATTCTGCTGCATTCTTACGCTGCATGTGAACTTATATGCTCATGACTTCTTTCTTCTGGCTTTGACCTTTTTTTTTTTTTTTCAGTTTTGGCCTTTAGATTTTATTATGTGTCATTTGGAATCTGTTAACCTCTGCAATAAAATAATCAGAAACTCCAATCAATGCTAAAATTTGTTGTTGAGGTACCAAAAATAAATACAAATTGAGAGTAGCTTTATATTGTTTGGAGGATGAGGAAACATCAGGCAAGCACCAAACAGTTAATTAGAACCATGAAGGGGACCAGATCTTATTTTAAAGACACATGGTGGGGCTTCGGAAGATAAACCATGATTTTGAATTAAAACTTGATAGACGGACAACCGGGTCATGACTGATGTTAGGAGTCTTTGGCATGATTGTTAAGGGTGCAAAGCGGCCTGTGATTCAATTGACGCAATTTAGTTGTAACGTTTATCTAGTTTTCTCAAAGTTCTATGAATTTTGTTTTTTTGTTTTTTTTTTTGGATAAAAGGGAAAGGACAAAGACAAACTAAGTAACAAAATGTGGGCGACAGAGGCCCGATAAATCCTCTAGGAGGATCAAGTAGCACCCAGTGGGTGTGGTAGCAAAATAGGTAACTCCCAGGGCTAACTGCACCGCGTACGTGGCTAGCCAATCCACACATCTGTTGCTCTCTCGATAGACAAGGCGATGAACAATAGTCCAGTTCCTGATGAGCAGCATATGAATACTCCGGATGAGGGGATTAAGGGCCCGGGATCGTTGATCAGAGGAGGAGAGGATATCAAAGACCGCTTTAGAGTCTAACTCTAGCTCGATATGGCAAAGACCCTGGTTCCACGCTATATTGAGTCCGGTATATACCCCCCATAGCTCTGCCGTCAACGCTGAGCACCAACCTAGCTTCTGGGCGAAACCGTCGAGCCATCGGCCAGCACTGTCTTGAAGGATCCCGCCAGTTGTGGCCAATTGTGATGACCGCCTACTGGAACCATCTGTATTAAGCTTGAACCACCCGGGAAGGGGAGGTCGCCATCCAATGAGTTGTTCCTGCCACACGCTATACCCTGTAGAAATGGCGCGCCGGGGACTACCTGCGGAAGTCTGAAGCTGGCCTGCATAAGACAAAATAACATCATGAGGTGAGGAAGGCCACGTAAAACCACTGCCAAACAGGGTCCGATTTCGCCATTGCCAGAGGAACCAACAGAAAATGCCAAACAAGGTGGCCCAAGCGTGCCCGTGGAGGTGACGGCTAGGTTGGAGGTTGCAAAGCAGCCAGTCCCGAGTCGGCAAGGCGAAGAAATCACTCTGATTCTTAGGCGGAGGGAAGAGGCTCCAAACTTGACGGGCTCGACGGCAATCCCTGACTACGTGTATAGAATCTTCCTCCAATCCGCAAAGAGAGCAGGAGGCGTCGGAAGTACAATGTATCTTGACCCGATGTAGGTTGGTGGGGAGCCGTTCGTGGGCTAATAGCTAGAGGAAGGAACGAATGCGTTGGGGGCCCGGCCTTATCCAGATAGTCTTTCAGATCGCATGGCCCGAAGCGTCGTCATGGCCTATGCTCATGGTGTACGTGGAAGCAACCGAAAAATGCCCTGTTAAGGTGCCACCCCAAATTATTTGATCAGGGCCTAGATCTGGGTTGGGAGGGAACAACGGAGATAAGGTTTAAGAAATATAAGGGAGTCTCTGTTCAAGAAGCTGATAAAGATGAGAAGGACAAACAGGTGATAGCAGAGATAGAGGTTAAAGAAGATACGAGCATCTCTATTCACGAAATAAAAGAAGAAGAGGAGAAGAAGGTGATTAAGCAAGAAAGAGAATAGTTCACCTTCTTAGAAGTCAAACTATTGAATTTGATAGACAATTCAGGGAGTTTTATTATTCTTTATTTTATTAACAGTTTGTTACTTCAAAGGGCATTATTGAACTTACTTGGTTTTCTTGATTTGATTAATTATGTCATTTTGATTATCTTTTAACATGCAGCTTATTTACAAGCTACTAAACTAGTATTGAACAAAACGGGTGGAAGCAAGCCATTCGTAATTGATCCTAACAATTTTGAACGAAAATAAAAAATAAATGTAATCCTAAACACTCTATCCCAATTTGTTGAGTGAAAGACTTTAAAGCAAATCTGGCAATTAAACAAAAAATATAAATTGAATCGACCGGAAGAAAAAATGAGTAGAAGTTGAAGAGGAAAACTCTTGAGAATTGATTTCACTAATTTAATCTCCTATGAATGATTAAGGGAAATGTTTGGTTAACTGTCTTATTAAAATTAACAGTTAGGCTCTAAATCAACTCAAATAATAAACTAATCTAACTCTCTTATTCAACAAGTTATTATTTGAATTATTTATGGAAACCTAACAACTAATTACCACTTAAGTTAATATATTTCTAATTCTTAACCTAATCGTCTATAATTTCTTGTTCCATACTAAACTTCTCCTCTAGGTTATTCGTTTAATCCCAGATCATGCTATTACATCCATTCAGTTCATAAACTATAGCAAACATAAGCAACAACACAATCCCTCAATCATGTATATTTGACAAAAATGGTTGCATTGATCCTCAAGAAAAAGAGATCAGCCTATCATAGCATAAACACAGTTCATCATCTCCATACGCTTTAATCTCATGTTACTATCAACAAAAGTATTAAAGCAATAAAACAGTGAATACTAAATGAACTATGAAAAGAAAACAAATAGCAGTCCATTTAGCTAAAAAGTAATAAGTTCAGTAAATAAACAAGAAACTAAGCAATAAATGAAAAATAGAATAAGCAAAAAGGATCGGACGAGGGAGTGCGGTTGGTCTCCTACCCCTCTTAAGCTTCCAGCTTTAACTCTCACCTTCTTCTTCAACTTTTTTTCACCCAACCAAATGGTTACTTAAGTTCAATGGATTCAGCTCTAACCCTCGCTTTCAGCCCCTATCCCAAGCTTCCACCTCTCTGTTGTGTTTCTTTCTTCTTTACTAACTAACTCTATTTCTCTCTTCTTCCTCTTTATCTCTCTGTGCCTCTGAATAAATGGGTTAAAAAACTTTCAGTTGCTCCCCCCCCCCTTTACCTCTCATTCCCTATCCATTTATAGCACAAGTCTAGGTTTAGGGTTATTACATCGTCAACCTGCATATGTAAGAATTAAGTAAATGCAATGGAGTAGTCATAGGGGTGACAAGTTAAGTCACCCTCATGAGGGCACTTGTCATGGTGGTGACAAGTTTTGTCACCACTGTGACTAACACAATGGTGACTTGTTGTGTCACCACTGTGACTAACATTGTTATTTGATAATTCAGAACAATTTGTTAGAAAACCAAAGATATGTACAAATAGAGTTCACTTAACCAGTGCCTCTGAGGACACAAACAGTTATATCATAAGAAGTTATCCTACAATCCTATCTGAAGTATGTGAATCTTAAGGGAACCAACAACTAAAACTTTTGGAAGCTACTTGCCTACCTCCACTAATAACAAAACAGATCACTTTTACTCTAACCAATGCCATACAAAAGAAGCAATAACTAGAATATGTTTTCCTCAGCAAAACAATTTCTCAAACCCAGTTGATGCAACACCAAATGTAAAAGCTGAATTCAAAATCTAAACTTCAACTTCCCTTGCCAAGATTGGACCTTCCGTCGGCTTATATAGAGGAACATGAATTGTGTTACCTCGTAGGTGATGCCACAATAGGAGGGGAGTAATTCTTGCAAGTTTTCTTTGTTGTGCCTAAAAGGATCAGTTCTACCAATTCCATCAATGTGGTTGTAATAATAAATATACAACCTGGTCCTCTTTTTTGCTTTAGAGCCAGTAGGAAGTTGGATTGCCAACTAACTCCTATCCGATCTTCCTATGGGGACTCACATGCTATTGGCCAAAGAATATTCTGATCTATCAACCTTTAGAAAAGTTAGTGACAAATAATAAATAATATAATTACCTCCTCTCTGTGTTTAAGATGAGAAGTTCCCTAACTTGGGAGATTACTCCGAGATACACACTCCCCACATCCTTGGCTTCATCCTTGAAGGTTCATGAATTTCGTTCAGCCTATATAAAGTAAACAGTAGAAGATAGTAGAAGTGGGAAATGAGTAAGGACCAAAATCCTGTTCGTAGAAATAGTATAAAACCAAGAAAGAATAGCTGAAAGGTTTGGCTAATTAAAGCTGTGCAAATTAAAATGTGTAAGGCAATGGTCCCAAATTGTTTTAAAGAAGGTACATTCAAAAAATAAGTGCTCAATGGTTTTATTTGCTGATATGCACAAGGAATAGTGGTTATGAGTATGAAGGTAGGACAGTTTGTCCGAGGTTTGCAACTTTTGAAGGAAGGCAAGCCATAGGATAAAGGAGCACCTAGGTCTACTATATTTAGACCATACTAGCTTGTGCCACGAAACTTCCTATAAGGGGGGTCACAAGAATTTATAGGCAGAAACATTTGTATACTTTTTGTGGGGCTAGCTATCCATTCCAGACAATCAGGTTGGGAGCTATTTGGGAGGTACTGAGGTGATTCAAGGTGCCTGATAAAGTCTATGGATATCTCATTCAATCTCCATTCATCATTAAGGATGACTTCAAAGACTATTGTTGTCAACGGAAGCTCCGAGCCATTGATCTCTCTCAGTGGTGGCACTTGTCAACACTTTTCTTTCTTTTTATTTTTCTTTTCATACAAAATTTTCGTGACTTTCTTCTCAACCTTCATGCAAAATTGACAAAATAATCCAATTAACATTCATTCTCACCACTTTTCTTCCTTTTTATTTTTCTTTCATGCAAAATTTTCCTGACTTTCCTTT
>JANPWU010000009.1:552931-565861 GCA_024707465.1 Erythroxylum daphnites
GGTAGATCCATAAACATGACGAACTACTCAATTCCACATAGTGGTCTTGTGTAGTCGTAAACTTGAGGGAGTCTATGAAGGAGCTCTATGCCACTAGCGAGCAGGCGGGAGAAGGCTTAACTTGGTCAACGTGCATGTGACAATTCTTAGATGGACTACCAAAACCCACATAACATGTATTTCAAAACTTATTACCCAAAATGACACTTTTCGAAAACTTGATTTCATATACTTGATATATTTCGAAAACCATTTCCAAAAACATGATTTTATAAACATGCGATCTTTTTAAAAGAAATCATTTTCATAAATCATCACACAATTTGCATATCAAACATATAGCAATTTCTCAATTCTTTCAAGACACAGTTAATGCAACACTTATGATGCAATTTAAATCATTAAATTTCCTTGATTTAAAGAAAACAAAAGTGGCCTCTTTACTCTATTAGAAACATGTACCCACCTTGATTTCCTTGCTTAAACTTTGCTCAGATTGCCTCTACTCTTGCTCCTCTTGCCTCTCTCTTGATTTCATTCATCATTTACAAAATTCCCAAATCAATAGGCACTCCAATTGAGAAACCCATAAGACATATTCACTAAAATTGATCTTAGAATACTTAAACCCATGTATTTCTTAAGCTCCATGAACCAAAACCCTTTCAAAAATTCAACAAATAAAAAATGCTCTTACCTTGATTCTTCACCAAATGAAGAGTTTCTTGGCTTAAATGGAAGCTCTCATCCTCCTCTTCCTTTTTCCCTCTTGAAAGCTTAGAAAAATCAAAACCTAGCTTTTTCCTTCTTTTTTTCCTCTCTTCTCCACTGAACTCTCTCCTTCTTCTCTCTTCCCTTGGTTTCTTCTCTCCCAATTTTCGTTCTTGCTTCTTCCTTAAAAGCCATACAACCCTTCTTATTACAAATTTGCCATTAATGAGTGAACAATGTCCAATTTACTGTTACATATATGCCTTACAACTTAAATGCTTAAGTGCTCTTCCCAAAAAGCCCTCATACATACATACTCTTACTACTTAATTTAACTAATCCATATTTTAAAAATCCTACCAACATCAGCATAATAAGAACTCCCAATGAAACAATGCATATAGCAAGACCTCAAAATTTATTTAAATCATGCTTAATTCCTTCTAAAAATCAAGACCTTTTTCTAATCATGTAATTGAAGGAATTTGATAGCATTTCCTTCTAGAAAAAACATGTTTCTCATTGTTTTAAGTTTTTAATAACTTCAAAATCATTCAATTTGGTTCCATAGTCTAAAAGTTATACCCAAAATAATTTCGGATTGTTCTTATGCTGAAACAATATTCTGTGCTCAACTTCCTTCCCGAAATTAAAATTCTTAGAGACTAAATCAAAACTCGATTTCATCAGACTATTTGTAACCCTATTTCTCTAGTTTAATCCAAATTAAGAATCATCTCATTTGAATAACTAGAGAAAAAGTTATGGCTAAAACGTCGAAGCATACTCAATGAACATGTTTCAATTACATTTTCCAACTTTTAACTTCCAACATTTCATATATAACCCATCTTGTATCTAAACCATCATTTATACTTCATTTCAAATTCAAGAATTCTCCTTTTCTTTACACGTGAATAATCGCCAATAATTTCTCATTTAATAGTTCTAGCTTCCAAGAAAAGTTTGAGGCCCAACATCACATATAAATTCAAAAGGTTCCTCAAGAATAATAAGGAATAAAGGAGAAAAAAGATTAAAGGTGAATAAGAAGTTGACTATAAGAAAATGACTAACATTGTTTGCTATTATTGTAAAAAAGGCATACCATTCAAAGAATCAATGCCCAAACTTTAAAAAAAAACAAGAAAGTGGAAAGAAAGGAATATAAGTGGACACAAGTAGCGAAAGTAACATAGGATGACTTTAATGAATTCACATGAGTGAAAATGGAATATGATATCTCTAGCATGTGTTTTATGACACATAAAAATGGGGTAACATCCTTAAACTAGCTAAAAGTTAGTGATGGTGACTTATCTTATAATTAATATATTGGAAAATTTAGAAATATTGACTAAAAAAGAAAAGAGTTTTTAGTAGGTATAAAAATATTTAAAATAATTTGGATCCATACATGAAAGAAAATGAGAGTTTGAAAAATGAGTTGGCTAAATCAAAAACTTCTTTGTATGAGTTTAGGAGCACTAACATTATGTATGAAAATGGGAGACTTCAGAGAAAAATTGTATAATTAAATACATTTATTATGAGATTCAATAAAGGGAAAAATTTTGAATTTTTTTTGAATGAACAAAAGATCCAAATATGTAAGGAATGATATATGATATATAGAAAGGGCTAACACATTGAGTAGGAAAATAACCTTTGTTAAAGATAAGAGCTTGTAAGAGTAGGAATATTCTCATAAAGTCTCAAATATTCAAGTACATACTTCTAGAAAAGCAGCAAATATGTAATTTGTATATAGAAAAATAACTAGGTTAACGCATGTATACATATAAGGATCATATAATCACTATAGAAGAAATGAATATCATATACATACCATGTAAATATTTGCATGACACGAGGAGGACATCTTATTATAGATAATCATATATAAGTTTTAACAATGATCTTCCAAATAAGGCATATCATGTAAATTATTACTATTGTAGTGGTTACTAAAACATTAAACATTTTTGTTATCTTAAAAAGAGACTCCAAAGAAAACCCCAAGAAAGTATAGGGTTAGAAGAGCTCTAGACTAACTCCTAAAGACCCAAGTACACTTAGGTACCTAAAATCAAATAGATCAATTTCTTATTGGTGAATAAGAACAATCATGATAAGTGCTACCTAAACTGTAGATGCCTAAGATATATGATGGTAGATCCAATCAACAATTTAACACTTAAAGAAAATGACGTCATGTAAAATTTGGAGACAATATTAAGGATAAGATAATTAACATTAAAAATTAGGTAAGAAAAACATGCTATGATTGATAATATAATTCTTGTTAGTGGTTTAAAACATAGTCTCTTAAGTGTTAGCCAATTGTGTGATAAAGGATACTTTGCTTTGTAAACAACTATATTTATAAATATATTTATTTTATCTAACCAAGATTTCAAGTGTTAGATGTCTATAAATAAGGGCTCTTAATGTGGCATCAAAAACTTGGACATGCAAGTACAAAAAACATGTAAAAACTTAAAAAGAAAACTGTAACACCCTACTTCTACAATGACCCGAAACTGACATCTATGGTAATATTCGAGTCTGTGCCCCACGAGGGTGGCGTGCTAAAGCACTCAATCAGTCAGAAATCAATATATTTTTTTCTTTCTGAAATCACAATACAATATGCAGAAATCATTACTCAAATTGGGCCCATAAAGATTCATAAACATTTTCAGTTAACACCATTTTCAATAGCCATTCGGGTCCTTTCACAAATATAAAACACTTGAGTCATAAATTTCAAAAAAAAAATTAAAAAAAACACTTGATTCATTTAGAAATACAAATTTATACAAAAAGATACGGAATTTACAATTCAATACAAAATAAAGAAATGCAATGCATACGTGAATTGATCCCGACCTCTATTCTTCACTGGAATGCTGTAGGTATACTCCCGTTGGCCTAATGGGGTATTCTTCTGATCCTGAAAAATATTTGCAAATTTTGGGTGAGTTTTGCGAACTCAGTGAGTGACCATCATCGATGGCTCACCCATTCACATAACACATAATTCACATTCAATACGCTGAATCATTTATAGACTTCAGTCTTATAATGTTATATGCACGAGACTCATGTTCATTCTTATTGTTGTGACTGAGTGCCAATCACTTACACAAATATTGGCCCATAGGGCCCAGTCAGAGCAGAGTTCATGGAACATAGCTCTACGTGCAGAATCAGAGTTCACGGAGCAAAGCTCTACGTGCAGAATCAGAGTTTACGGAGCAAAGCTCACATGGCAGCGCTTCAAACTGGCTACTCAAGTCACAACGCCTTTATCCGAGCATGCATTTTATGAAATGCATCACATACTGATCATGTCATATCACATATGATGTTGAATCAGAAACTTATATCATCGGACCTTAGTCCGGCATTCTACATTGAAGTGGAGGATTCACATGTTCATTCAGATACAAATACAAATACACATTCCTGACATATTTACCAATCACATTCACATACAGTTAGCACTTCAATATCTTATTCGTATATCATGATCATTAGACCTTCATTGTTTGGAATTCAACAATCAAAATACATTCATAATTATTCATGCTCACTCAATTCATACATAAACAAACAAACAATAAAGTAAGACTATCTCGGTCTACTCACAGTACGCTCCAAAATAGCAGTTGCTTCCAAATTCTGGATACGCCTGTATGTGAACACTTGACCTGAACAACTCATTTATCCAAGACACATATTGCACACTCATCAATAGTTGCACACGTACAAACATTTATTTATACCTAATTGTATGAATGAACCATGTTCAATGCATGCTCAATGACAATCCCGGATATATGTTCTAAATCACATATTAAGCTAATTCCCATTTCATAATTTATATATGTCCAATTGAACTTAGATTTACACTTCATTTGTACATGATCTTTCTAAAATTCTCCTTTCAATCTTTACCCTTTTCATAAGCTCGCACTTTAAGAACACTTGGTTACTCTATATCATAACTTAATTTTTTGTCATCTCTTTTCTAACCTCATATGATCTCATAATACCCAATTCCTTTTCATATTTTAGCAATTCAACATATACACACACTTAGGCACATCGCCTATTTACACAATAACCATAAATATATTACTCACCAAGTTTTCTTGCAAAAGTCCAAGTTAAAATTGTCTTTCCCTTGTTCTTGGGTAGGATTCTCTTGGTTTTCTGAAACAAACCAATTCTCATTCAATGGGAATCCATTTTAAAACCCACAATGCAAAAATCACTAAAATGGATTCTAGCATATTTAAACCCAAGCATTTTTCTAAACTCTATAAACTAGAATCCTTCCAAAAATTCAAAGATTCAAATGATCATACCTTGATTCTTTACTAAATGAAGAGATCTTTAGCTCAAATGGAAGCTCTTTTCTTCCTCTTACTTTTTCTCTTCTTGAACAACTTCAAAATCACTCTTGAAGGCTAAGGAAATTTAAAGCCTAGCTTGTTTTCTTTTCTTTCTCTCTTTCATTCTTTTTCATATTTTCTCTCTCTTATCTCTTTTCTCGTCCACTCATTTTGCTTCTCTAGAATCTTCTCATTAATGTTTTTCTTCTCCATTTATAAGCAAGGCAAAACTTTTTCTTCCAATTATGCCCTTAATGAGTCCAAAAAGTCCATTTTATTCTTCCTTATAGGCTTATGTTCTTTTAAACTTAAGTGTCTTGCCAAAAATATCCCTGAACATTCTGACATAATACTTTCTTCTAGAAAAGATCCCCCATTTTCTTAAGTTTCTAATGCCACCGAAATCATTCCTTTTGGTTCAGTGATTCAAAAGATATACTTCAAATATTTTTAGACAGCTCTTGTCCAAAATAGTATACTATGCATAATTTTCATCTGAATTTTAAACATCTTAGAGACTGAATTAGATTCCAATTTTTTCATACCATTTGTAGCTCCATGTCTGTAGTTTACCACAAAATAAAAATCATCTCATTTCGAGTTCTACTGATCCCGAAATCATCAAAATACTGAAGTATGTTCAGTGGGGTAATACCAGTTCATATTACTTAAGAGCACACTCACTATACCCGTCCCACCTTTTTCACTCAATCTTTCTCATTTCATGTCAGATAGCTTCGATTTTTGGTAGCGATATAAAGCAATATCGTAAGAATTTAATGGTTTAAGAATCAAGTCATTTGGAGGTCTAGTGAAGAAGTTATGGTCAAATGAAACAACCATGTTTAAGACCTCAATCAAATTGAACCTATTTTGGCACGAATGCCATAACTTTCACAAAAAATGTAGGATTGATCTAATTTTTAAACTATTGGAAAGAAGACTTCGAGAGCTACAACTCTTATTAAGACCTCAAAGACAAATTCTAGCATATGAAGGGTCAAAAATAGAATAGACGATATGATGTCATTTTGAGACGAAAGTGACATCATCAGATGAAACAAGGTTTGGAAAATTACCATAACTTTCCCTACAGATATCGGATTAAGGTGTTATTTAGATGGTTGGAAAGAAGACTTCAAGAGCTACAATCTCATAAGATGTTGAAGACAAATTCCATCATCTGAAAGGTCAAAAATATAACAGAAGATATGATGTCATTTTGAGACGAAAGTGACATCATCAAACAATACATGATTGGGAAAATTGCCATAACCTTCTCTACAGATATCAGATTAAGGTATTCTTTAGATGGTTTGAAAGAAGACTTCAAGAGATACAACTCTCATACAGACCTCGAAGTGAGATTCGGCCTCCAAAAGGGGTTAAAATGGAACAGAAGAAGGAAGCAAAAGGTCAAACTAAGACGATACTAACATCATACGAAGACGATGATGATGTCATACTAAGACGATGATGATGTCATACTAAGACGATTATACTAAGATGATGATGACGTCATACTAAGACGATGATGATGTCATACTAAGACAATATTTTCTTCCTTCTTTCATTTGCATCGTCTTACCTTTTCTCCAGAACGTCTCCACTTATAAAGATCATAACTTTTAGGTCAGATGTCCAAAATTTTCATGCTATATACCGTTGCAAAGATAAAAGAAAGATCTACAACTTTCTAGAAGGCAACTTTGCTAAAATCTATTTATATCAATCCCAAATTTTTTCCTAAAATCTGAAGATGAATTTTTCATTCATACACCAACGTACTGCACCCAATTCTTAACTTCATGACAAATTTTGAGATTCTTAGAGATAGAATTAAAATTTGATGTCTTCATAAGAAATGTATCCATATGTGTCTAGCTTAATCCAAATTAAGAATCATCTCATTTAGATAACTAGAGAAAACGTTGTGGCTAAAAAACCAAAGCACACTCAGTGAACATTTTCCATATCACTACCAATTAGGTTTCTAAATCTTTCCTTCTCACAACTCATACCAAGATCACTCTTTCCACTCCCTCCACTTCTCATTTTCAATAAAATCACATTTAACATCAATTATACCTGGACATTTTCAATGAATGCATGTACCACTTTTTATGTGTAAACATTCAATATTTATGTGCATATATGCTAACATGATGCATGAGCAAGAAAATGCATTTCCTTAGTCTCTCTTTGAGCTCACACGTATTGAAATTTCAAGTCCTAACCCTTAATATGGGGATGGGGTGTTACAAAAACCACCTTGTCAATTGACTTCCATTCGTAAAGTATCGAAAGGAAAATTTGTATGGTGCATGCCAAATGAGTGATAAACAATTATTGTATTATGTTTTTACGCCCATATTGAGTGTGTTTTGGTTGTTATTTGAGAGTTTTACATTTCTTTCAGTACTTATTTTGCTTCAAGTGTATTTTTAGGTCTCAATTTTCTTTATGAATCAAATGGAGAAAAATTTAAGAGAAATCATGACATAAAATGGAAGAATTTGGGTTATTTTAGAGACATAAGCCTATGTAAATATATACATGCCCATGTGAGTAAAATACATGGTCGTGTATAAGGACCATGTGAGGGACTATTAATGTGCAAAGCTTCAAAGATGTTTTTTCCTGTGTGGAGATAAACAACTGTATAAGTAATATATACAACTGTGTCCCCTACCCGTGTAAGCTCCTATGAACATGTAAAGTCGCGATTTTGAAGGGCATTTACACAACCTTTGAAGCACTAGGGATTTCTAATCACTGTCCCATTTTCTTTAAAAACATGTATGTTCTCAAAACCCTAAAACACCCCTTTAGGTTTAAACTATCTGGTAGAAGAAGAGGAGTATCAAAAGGCCATTAAAAAAGGTCTCCAATTAAGGATTTCAGGTAGTAAGCACGTTATATACGTCAAAGGTCTTTAAAGTATCAAGAATGAACTGAAAAAACTAAACTCCAGAAAATAAGGCAATACTTTTGAACAAATTGAAGCTACTAAAGCCAAAATGTTCTATTCCTCAACCCTAATAACCCTAAGCTTATAGAAGATGAAAAAGCTACAGTCAAGGTCTTTCTAAGAGCTATCAATATTCATAATTTTATTATGCAATAGAGGGCTAGAATCCAGTGGATTCAGAAACTCCGGTTTTTCCACAATTATGTCAAAGCAAGGAACTATTTTAATAGATTTCTTTCCCTATAAAGAACTAACAACACTTTAGCTACTACACAACATGAACTCAGAGAAGAGGCCTTCTACTACTTTAAAGATACACTTAGGATAAAAGTTGCTAGTAGTTTCACAATAACACTACTAAAATCTTTCATTAATGTTACCATTAGTGAGGAACTTGATAAATGGTTATTTGATTATATTTATATGCCTATGTTTAATGTATTTTGCTTATTATTTAAGAGTTTTATAGTATTTGGTACTTAATTTTCTTTGAGGGTGTTTTTAGGTAATAATTGCCTTCATAGACTAAGAAGAGATGTATTCAGGTGAAATTGTAGTATGGAATGGAAGAATTGAAGCAACTAGGGACTTATACAACCATATATAGTGACTGTGTAAGTCTTTGTAAACATGTGGACCTCCAAAGACACAATTCCTGCCTGTATGAAATTACACGCCTGTGTATGTTGACATATGTATGTTGCTCGTGTAAGTCTCTATAGATGTGTAAAGTCATGAATTGGGGTGTTTTAGAGATACATAGTTAACTATTAAAACAAGCAAATAGAACTCAAAACTTCCTTATACTGCCTTGTAACCCCATAAGAAACTAGAGACATAATCTTTAGTTTGAACCCCATAATGGCCACAAGCCCTAAGGGATTCAATGGTTACTTTTTTCACAATTCATGACCTATGATCAAGTATACAGTGTTAGAGACTATCTAGGAATTCTTTGAGAATGAGAAAATGTTAAGGGAAGTCAATAAGACATAAATTTGTCTACTTCCAAAATGCCTAACCCTGACCCCCTTACTAGTTTTAGACTCATCTTTTATTGTAACTTCATTTACAAGCCCATCTGTAAAACACTGGCTACTAGAATGAAAAGGACTTTGCATAGCTTGATGGGAGAATTTAGGGTGATTTTTTAAAGGGAAGACTAATTGGGACAAATATATTCACGACACAAAAACTCCTTAAAGACTATGCTAACGCCAATTCACCTAAGAATTATGCCTTGAAGGTGGATTTTAATAAGGCTTTTGACTATATAAGTTAAGAATTCATCTTACAATTACTTTAAGCCTTTGGCTTGATAAATTTTGTGGCTAGATTGAGGAATATATCATTGCCACCTCCTTCATTATTTTAGTGAATGGAAAGCACACAAAGTTATTCTATCTAAGCAAGGAACTGAGGCAGGGAGACCCTCTCTCTCCTTATCGTTTTATTTTATGCTTGGAAGCACTCTATAGACTCCTCAAACCCAATATTTCTTTTAATCCCAAGTTCAGCTATCATTTAAAGTGTAAAATTCTTAACTAACCAGGTTATCCTTTATAGACAACCTTTTCTTTTATTATGTAAAGCCATTGACAGATCTCATTTTGCTATCATTACTGCCTTGAAGATGTTTAAAGATCTATTAGGGCTACAAGTGAACTTTAGTAAGAGCCAACTAATTTTATCTAAAAGTTCTTTGGGGGATGCATACTGACTAGCTACAATTTTAGGCTTTAAGTTTAGCTATCCACCTTTCACCTACCTTAGATGACCAATTTCTACCAAAAGACTAATGTTCAAAGAGTGCATTCCTCTTATGGAAAAAGTACAAAGGAGATTGAATCATTGGAACCACAAAGACATCTCTTGTGCAGGAATATTAATATTGATTAAATCATTGCTTAATTCCCTCTATGTATACTGGTCAACTCATATTCTTCTCTTCAAAACAATTAAATGAATAATGAGATCATTCCTATAAAGAGGAAGGAAAATAGGGAGAGTTTAAGCTAAAGTCAGTTGGGATGAAGTTTGCAGACCTATCACAGAAAGTGGACAAGGTATTACCAAGATCAACCTAATTAGCAAGGCATCATTAGCTAAAATATTCTAGAGACTATTGGAAGAAAAAAGATTCAATATGGTCTAACTGGATCAAGATATATGTTCTCTAAAACATAAGTCCATCAGAACCTAACCCCTCTTTAGGAGGGACCTTGTTTATGACATAACTACTTAAAATCAATGACCCCTTAGCTAGCTTTATTAAGTGCAAAATAGGTGATAGGGAGAAAGCATCCCTATTTTTTAGCAATTAGTGCAGGTAGGGCTCCTTGAACCAATCTAACCTGTATGAAAACTTTTAGTACCTTATTGACTAAAAATTCAAGGTATGGATAGCTAGGTAAATTTTCCCCCAGAACTAATTCACCTTATCCATAATAAAAACCCTTTAGAGGGTATTAAGGACATGTACCTCTAACGTAATCACCCTTCAGGGAAGTTCACTAACTCCTTATATAAGAGCTTATTAAAGTTAGAGATATAGAAGTCAAGTGGAGCCATTTAATCTGGAACAAATCAATGTCCCCCATGGCCTCCTTCCTACTCAAGCTAGTCTTAAAGAGAGGTATAGCTAGTAAGGACGAACTTTAATTTCTAAACCCCTTAGTGACATGTGTTTTGTGCAAAAAGATTGTTCCTACTCCTACTAGATTTGGGATAATATTTAGGAGTGACCCAATATCTACTACTACTACATGAGATAAATTCAAAGAATAATATAATGGCTAACAAAAGACAAATTTGTACTTTAAACTACGAAGGCCATCTTCACAATTGTCCTTAGTTTATGTGTTTACAGAATATGGATTGAAAGCAATGACAAGTGTTATAGATAACTTGAGAAGGTGAAGAAAAGCTTGCTTAAGAATTTTAGGCTTTAAGGTTAACAATCCACCTTTCACCTACCTTAGACGACCAATTTCCACCAGAAGACTAACGTTTAGAGATTGCATTCATCTTATAAGAAAAGTACAAAGAAGATTGAATTACTGAAACCACAAAGACCTCTCATGTGTAGGAATATTAATATTGATTAAATTAGTGCTTAATTCCCTCTATGTATACTGGTCAACTCATATTCTTCTCTTAAAAACAATTATTAAAACAATTAAAAGAATAATGAGTCATTCCTATAAAGAGGAAGGAAAATAGGGAGAGTTTAAGCTAAAGTCAGTTAGGATGAAGTTTGCAGACCTATCACAGAAAGTGGACTAGGTATTACAAAGATCATCCTAACTAGTAATGCATCATTGGCTAAAATATTCTATAGACTATTGGAAGAAAAAAGATTCAATATGGTCTAAATGGGTCAAGATATATGTGCTCTAAAACAGAAGTCCATCAGAACCTAACCCCTCTCTAAGAGGGACCTTATTTATGACACTACTACTTAAAATCAAGGACCCCTTAGCTAGCTTTATTAAAATAGGTGATAAGGAGAAAGCATTCCTATTTTTTCGCAATTAGTGCAAGTAGGGCCCTATTAACCAATCTAACCTTTATGAAAACTTTCAGTACCTTATTGACTCAAAATTTAAGGTATGGATAGTTAGTAAAAGCTTAGTAAATTTTCCCCCAGAACTATCTCACCTTATCCTTAATAAAAACCCTTTAGAGGGTATTAAGGACATGTACCTCTAACTCAATCACCCTTCAGGGAAGTTCACTAATTCCTTATATAATAACTTATTAGAGCTAGAGATATAGAAGTCAAGTGGCACTAATTCCTTATATAAGAGCTTATTAGAGTTAGAGATACATAAGTCAAGTGGAGTCGTATAATCTGGAACAAATCAATGTCCCCAATGGCCTCCTTCCTACTCTGGCTAGACTTAAAGAGAGGTCTAGCTGGTAATAACAAACTTCAATTTCTAAACCCCTTAGTCACATGTGTTTTGTGCAAAAAGAATGGCGAATATGTCAAACACCTATACTTTGATTGTTCCTACTCTTACTGGATTTGGGATAATCTTTACGAGTGGCTCAATATCTGCTACTACACGGGAGCAATTCAAAGCATAATAGAATGACTTGCAAAAGACAAATCTGTACTTTAAACTACAAAGGCCATCTACACAATTGTCCTTAGTTCATGCATTTACAGAATATGGATTGAAAGCAATTACAAGTGCTATAGATAACTTAGGAAGGCGAAGGAAAGCTTGCTTAAGGATATCAAGCTTTGGTGTAAGGAACTATTAGTTTATGCCTTTGCAGCCAATTAATTTTGGTTGTAAATAATTTGTATGACATTATTATTAATTAATTAAAGACATTCTTTATCTTTATATATTTGTTAATTATTTGATTATTATTCGCAAAGATAAAATCCTTGGAATAATTACTGTGTAATTGAAATTATGATGAGATCATAATTATGAGATTCAATATACACGTAAGTATTATTCCTAAATGTTCCTAATTGTAGTTTCTTCAAGACTGGATATTATTGAAACGACAAAATTAGCACACATTATGTTTTTTCTTATGAAGAAAGTAATTGATCGCATTAATTAAAGTATAGAGATACTTAAACTAATGTGTGGGTGATTATTAGAGAATAAGTATAACACCCTAAATTAAAATAGTATAGCTACTTACCTATTTAGCTAGGAATTCCAGTAAACCTAACGCTTGGTGAAGACGAAGAACAAGGAAAAACTTAAGCTACCGACCGGTTTGTAATCTAAAACAGCTGTAAGTCACTGAACTGACCCGATTATGAGAATTCCGAATGGAATATTACTTATGTGTCTATGGACTATCTCATAATGA
>JANPWU010000009.1:1129550-1141963 GCA_024707465.1 Erythroxylum daphnites
TTATGGTTTTGGTTTTGAAAATTGTCATGTCTTTGTATGGGACTGACTAAGCGTGGAAAGCATTAATCATTCAATTCCACGTGTAAACTAAGTTCTGTTTTCTTGATTGGATAAGGATAAAATATCACTGCTTTAGGAAGAAATCTGTGTGATTTATCTGAAAGTTCATGGACTTATAATTTTTTACATTATTCTAGGGGAAAACTCTAATCACCAATAAGTGTTCTTGTTTATTGCATTCTGAACCACAAGTTAAATAATTGCTCTCTGTGCAGGTTCCTGTGGATCTAGTTATTGATCATTCAGTTCAAGTCGATGTTGCACGATCAGAGAATGCTGTACAGGCAAATATGGAACTTGAATTTAAAAGGAACAAAGAGAGATTTGCTTTCCTTAAGTGGGGTTCCACAGCTTTCCATAACATGCTTGTGGTTCCTCCAGGTTCTGGTATTGTTCATCAGGTATAATTCGGAAATGCGATTGCTGGAAAGTTTTTAATTTATTGGTAGAATCTCTACTGATATCCATTACTTAAGATGCATGCTCATTATATTCTTTTTTTTTGTGTGTGTTCTCGGGTAGATGAATAGCTTTATAACTGCATCATAATTTTAGCTTTCAGCATTTGTTGATTGACAAGCATAAAATTTCAGGTAAATCTTGAATATCTTGGACGGGTTGTCTTCAACACCAAGGATGTGCTCTACCCTGATAGTGTGGTTGGAACTGATTCCCATACAACCATGATTGATGGGCTAGGAGTTGCAGGCTGGGGGGTTGGGGGTATTGAAGCTGAGGCTGCAATGCTTGGCCAGGTAATTAATGTCAATATGTCATGGCTGGTCTCTGTTAAAAGGACTCTTTTAAGTTTTAAAAGATAAAATAGGAACTTACTCATCTGAAACAATATTCTGCAAATACATTTGCAATTGCGAAGAGCTGATATAACTGAATGTATATACTTAAGATATTACTCTTGGTTTATTAGTCAGTCCCTCCTCTCACCCACATCTGTTTTTGCCGCATTCTTGTGAAAATTTGGTTCTAAAACTTTTTCACATTGAACAGCCAATGAGCATGGTGCTACCTGGTGTTGTTGGATTCAAGTTATCTGGAAAATTACGCAATGGTGTTACTGCTACTGACTTAGTTTTGACTGTGACTCAAATGCTAAGAAAGCATGGAGTTGTTGGGAAATTTGTGGAGTTTTATGGTAATGGATTCCGATGGAACTATATTGAGTTAGTTCTCCAAGTTAGCTTTATTCCATTCTCTTAGGATTAAGCTTTCATGTTTGTATTTTCCTACAGGTGATGGTATGGGTGAGCTTTCTTTAGCTGACAGGGCCACCATAGCTAATATGTCACCTGAATATGGTGCAACTATGGGGTTCTTCCCTGTCGATCATGTTACCTTACAATATCTTAGATTGACTGGAAGGAGTGAAGAAACTGTGAGAACTTTCACTTTTCTTGTGCACAATGGAAATCAACTTGAAATTTAAAATACTTAAAGAGATTTACTCTTCTTGTAGGTGACAATGATAGAATCATATCTCCGTGCAAATAAAATGTTCGTCGACTATAATGAGGTAAGGTCTTTATTGATCATTCATTTACTTAATACAATTAACAAAATGATAGGGATGCTAACTTTCTTCCCACCTCTAAATTCAGCCTCAACAAGAAAGAGTATACTCATCATATCTTCAACTGGATCTGAAGGATGTTGAACCCTGTATTTCTGGACCAAAAAGGTGTGCAATGTTTACGGCAAAAACCTCCTCCACTCATTGAGAATACTTCATGCACCCGTGTGGCATCAGTTTTTCAGCTTTTGCAATAAGGTCTACTGTGCTTTCACAATTGATAAGACATCCAATCTAATCTCTTTTGTTTCACAGGCCTCATGATCGGGTTGCTTTGAGAGAAATGAAAGATGATTGGCACTCTTGTCTTGGTAATAAAGTCGGATTTAAGGTCAGTTGTTAACTTAATGATGTAGGATGAGTACAAGAGATATCGCTGGTAGCTAGAACTCACGTCAGTTGTTAACTTAATGATGTAGGACGAGTAGAAGAGATATCAAACTAGTAGCTAGAACTCACAGAACTTGTAAAATCGGGCTGTTGGAATTTAAGTTTTAGGTTTGAGATTTCAGCTTAGGTTGTTGAAATTTCAAGTTTGGAATATTTGGAATTTTAGGGTTTGATATGACTGAAATTTTAGGTTTGATTAGCTAGAATTTTAGGGTTTTGGTTGTAGTAAACTCAGGTTAAAGTGCTGGAATTTTAGTGTGGTAAACAAGTAATGACAGAGAACTAACTGTCACTCCTAAAGTCTAAAAATTCACTTAGAAGAAAGAATTTCACCTTTTATTGAAAACTCAAGTTTACCTAAAAAATTTAGGTTCTTTTTTAATTGAAGGGCTGATTATACACATTTAGAAAAGTTCTTGGAACCTTTATTCTAATAGTAAAGAGATTTCCAACTAAGCTATCCAAAGTAAAATTGAATACTACTCTAATAACCATTCTTTATTCTTAAATACGCCTAAGTCCTAAATAAGTAGAACAATGTGTCTAATTTATTATTACTTTCTATCAAATAAGAAAAAACTAATATGGAATAAAATTCAGTCTTTGTTTTCCTTGTTGTCACACCAACTATGTTCTTAATTCCATCAAATTAAAGCTTGTGAATTAGTGTCTTGCCCTCTTTTATTTCTTTTGTAAACTCTAAGCTCTTTTACACCACTTAAGGTTGAAAACCTACAATTCATAGGTTGCAACCCTTGTTTTACAAAAATTGTGCTCAGCGTAAAAGTTTTGAATTAACTTTATTGATCCTTCTGTTTTCATTGTGCAGGGATTTGCCATACCCAAAGAGGAACAGGATAAAGTAGCAAAATTCTCATTCCATGGGCAGCCAGCAGAACTGAAGCATGGTAGTGTGGTGATTGCTGCTATCACCAGCTGCACCAACACATCAAATCCCAGTGTGATGCTTGGGGCTGCTCTTGTGGCTAAGAAGGCTTGTGAACATGGCTTACAGGTTAGACCCATTTCATGTCTAAATTTTTCCATATAGTTTCTAATGTCCTATGCAAGGACCAAGTAGTCTTTCATTCAGGTGCTCTATTATGTGAAATCCTAATGAAGATCTAATGTATCCTTTAATTGACTGCTACCATGTGTAGGTCAAGCCATGGGTAAAGACGAGTCTTGCTCCAGGATCTGGAGTTGTGAAAAAGTATTTACTGCAGAGGTAATTCATGTTTTGGTAAAAACATGTATTGGAAGTGCAGTAACATAATGCCATTGTTTTGTCTTCATTAGACCTGAGGAAGAAATCCGGCTAATCTTGTTCTTTTGCATGATCCAGTGGCTTGCAAGAATATTTGAATCAACAGGGATTCCATATTGTTGGGTATGGATGCACAACTTGTATTGGAAATTCTGGAGATTTGGATGAATCTGTTGCTTCTGCTATTTCAGAAAATGGTAACTTTTGGAATTCTGTTCATCTCATTAGGAAAAAAATATTGGTATACAGATTATTACTTAAGGTCTAATATATTTTCCTACAAAATCAATGTTTCTTTGACAGAATGTTAGTTAAAATTTGTATCTGTTGCTTACACTGTTTTATATCTATATTTCTTTGCCCAGATATCGTTGCAGCAGCAGTGCTCTCTGGGAACAGGAATTTTGAGGGTCGGGTTCACCCATTGACCCGGGCCAATTATCTTGCTTCACCTCCTTTAGTGGTTGCATATGCCCTTGCTGGCACGGTATTATTACCTTTCCTTCTGTTCCCTGGGAGCTTGTTGAATTTTGTTGGTTCTAATACCTTAAAGAAATAACGTGACGTCTTAACTGGTTTGAGATTTCTACCCCATAATTTTTGCATATTGTAAGTGTATGAGGACTATCAGTCTGCGGTATGACCATTTAACTTCTTGCATCTGTAATAGGATTTGTCTAATTACTACTTTAACTATTTTGTTAATAATATAGTGATGAATCATCTTCCAGGTTGACATTGACTTTGATAAGGAGCCAATTGGAGTAGGGAAAGATGGTAAAAATGTCTACTTCAAGGATATCTGGCCATCAACAGAAGAAATAGCAGAGGTGTGCATTTGATAAATTTGATATCACATTTGAAAGCTCAATATGTAACTTTGTGGTCTAATTTTTGTTCCTTGGCATGAATAGCACTTACTCAGGGTTTTATCCTGTCCAGGTTGTTCAATCAAGTGTATTGCCTGACATGTTCAAAAGTACTTACGAGACTATCACAAAGGGCAATCCCATGTGGAATCAGTTGACAGTGCCAGCTACATCCTCTTACTCATGGGACCCTAGTTCAACCTACATTCATGAGCCCCCATACTTCAAGGGAATGACTCTGGAACCTCCTGGGGCCCATGGAGTAAAGGATGCATACTGTTTACTCAATTTTGGTGATAGTATCACAACCGATCACATTTCACCTGCTGGAAGCATCCACAAGGACAGCCCAGCTGCAAGGTTCCTCCTTGAAAGAGGGGTAGATCGCAAAGACTTCAACTCATATGGAAGTCGTCGTGGGAATGATGAAATAATGGCCAGGGGTACCTTTGCTAATATTCGACTTGTAAACAAACTTTTGAATGGGGAAGTTGGCCCGAAGACAATTCACATTCCTACAGGAGAGAAACTCGCCGTCTATGATGCTGCAATGGTAAGTGTTTGGTTTAAATATGTACAGAATTCTTAATCCTTCTTCATTTCCTCTGAAACATTTATCAAGGCCTACACCTTTTTATTAGTCAAACATTAATGCCTAAAAATGTCAACGAAAACCTTAAGGAACTATTTTATAGTGGGTAAAGGTGTGGTACCATTATATCGAAGTACTTCTATTTGTGCATTTGGGAAAATGCTTTTTAGTGCATATAATTCAAATTATTGTGTAAACTTGTGTCATTGGATGTCAGTCATTTTGTAGTTGAATTATGTATCAAATGCCAGAACTATGGTATATGAATACCAGATAAACCAACTTAAAGGCAGTATAAATGCTTGTTCAAGATTAAATACTCCGTCCGACTGATTGTTGGTCAACATACTATCTCAGAAATACAAGATTGCTGGATATGATACCATAGTTTTGGCTGGAGCTGAGTATGGAAGTGGAAGCTCCAGAGATTGGGCTGCGAAGGGTCCAATGCTGCTGGTAAGCTTTCTCATTAAACTTCTTTGAGGATTTCACCTTTTTGTTTATGAGGTCTTTGACTTTAACTTGATCTATTGCAGGGAGTCAAAGCAGTGATTGCCAAAAGTTTTGAGAGAATTCATCGCAGTAATTTAGTTGGAATGGGAATTATTCCACTTTGTTTCAAGCCTGGTCAGGATGCAGACACACTAGGATTGACTGGCCATGAGCGGTACACTATTGATCTTCCAAGCAATGTCAGTGAGATAAGGCCTGGTCAGGATGTCACTGTCACAACTGACACTGGAAAGGCCTTCACTTGTACTGCGCGGTTTGATACCGAGGTACTTATTGTCCATTCTCTGATTCTATAACGTGTCTTTCTTATATTGAGACTAGGGTTCTAACATGTCGTCTGGAAATTAAGGAAGCTAGTTCAAAATAAATTTATAATCCTCAAGTTTTTCTGGAGTGGGTAAATTTTATGATATGGTTGTTAAGCATCAGCTGAAACCCTAGGCAGTTATGTTTCAAATATTGGACCTACCAAATTTTGTCCTTGAACTTTTTTCCGTGGAACATAATGTGGTGCTACCTTGTCCTGAACATTTTTCCGTGGAGCATAATGTGGTGTTTGTTGATTGAGATGTGGAGACTTGTCCTTTAGAGGAAGTTATACCTGTGTTTTTTTAAAACTTGGTACCTCTCTGAAGCCGCCGTGAATGATGGGGAAGTTTCTTCTGTAGTAAAGGGTGGTTTAAGTAATTTCTTATTTAACGCCTCATTTTTGTTCAGGCTAATATCCCATTAATCTATTGAATGCTTGCATACGATGGTCTTGACCTGAATGTTTGCCTACTGATAGGAAATGCATGGTTTAGTATTTAAGCTCTTGCTCATATATATATATTTTTATCATTTCAGGTTGAATTAGAATATTTCAATCACGGAGGTATTCTTCCATACGTTATCCGCAATCTGAGGAAGCAGTAGGACAGCCATCACTTTTCACTCAGTGAGATGTTTCAATTGTCTAAATGTAAGAAGGGAATAAAGTTTTGAATAACAGGAAGGTCCCTTCCGTGGGGACATGCAATCTTTTGACGTTTGGAAGTGGTTTATTGTTTATCTAGAAAGCAACTATGTCATGCAACAGAGTCCATAATGCATGAGAATGTTTTGTGGCTGCAAATTCCTAATATGCTTCTTTATTGACCTGATGCTGGATCTGGTTGGTATCTTGGAACATAAAATTTGTAATTTAATGTGCCAAATTCTAACACTTTGTAACTGATTGACATCCGCATCGTTATTAGATTTAGAAATAATAAATTATTGGCAAGTTTTTCCAGTTATTCTTCCAATATATACTCAAAAATTAAAATTTCAAATTGGGCGCTAATGGCATTCACCTGTTAGTTACAAGTTACACAACAACCATAGGCAACGATGGATGTTTCCTGAAATTGTGGCATATGCTAAGTTTTTGCTCAATATAGCACATAAATCCAGATGTTCTGTAACAGAATCATTATAACAAACATAACCAAAAAAAGAAAAAGAAAAATGAACTGCTTGTTAACTCAATAACTCAATGTCAGTAACACAGCAGATTCATAATACATATGGTCGGCACATATGAACAAGCACAAATCTGAAACAAAAGCTGGCATTTGCATTAATCACTTCTTCTTCCCTGCTTTCCCTTCCTTTAATCTTATAACTTCATTGGCATATCTCACTCCCTTACCTTTGTATGGTTCAGGTGGTCTCCATTTCCGAACGGAAGCAGCAAATTCACCAATGGAGCACTTGTCATGTCCACTCACAATTATTCTCGTGTTCTCTTCTACCTTTATGTTTAAGCCTTCGGGGATTGCCATCCTAACTGGATGAGAGAATCCAAGACTCAACACCAGGTCTTTACCTTCTATCACGGCACGATATCCAACACCAACCAACTGAAGTCTTTTCTCAAATCCCTTGGATACTCCCACCACCATGTTGTCTGTAAGTGTCCTGACCATTGATTTGTGTAAGCATTTTGAGCCAGTGATTTGTCAAGTGCAAAGTAAAAGAAAAGAATGAAAGTGCAAACTTATATATACTCACATTCCTTTCTCTTTTAAATCATGAAATTATAATTCCACACAGAAACTAAGAATCACTGTAAAGAGATTGTTTACAGAAAACAGAAGGAAGTAAGTCATAGGAAAGACAATACTTTCTTGTTTTGCAACGGGAGAACCCCAGGCAGTACCCCTTAAAATATGCACTACAAAACCACTAAGGCGTAGTTAGGAAAAGAATACTTTTATGACTAAACACGACAACAGGAACTTCAGACACATCTAACGATAAACACGACAACAGGAACTTCAGATGCATCTAACGATAAACACGACAACAGGAACTTCAGACGCATCTAACGATAATGATGGCAATATATGCTGAACCTGTGTCTATTATCGAGAGAATTTTGACAAAAAAAGTTGTGAAATAAATTTTAAACCAAATGACAGAAGCATTTACCTGAAAAGTCCATGCATTTGATTGGCCCTTCTAGATTCCAATGCCTTTCTAACCCGAATATACCCATTGTCTTCCCTGTCAATCTTGACTTCACGTGGATAAGTCCTCGAAAGTTCTCCCAAAGGACCCTTTACTTTTAGATATTGGCCTTCCAATGTAATTGTCACGTTGGATGGAACTTCAATTGGATGTTTTCCTATGCGGGACTCCTTACATTCTATGGTCTTTCTCAAAAAGCCAATGCGAGCTACGGGGATGTTAGGAGTAGAGATTCTACTGCTCTCACCCAAAAACACTGATCTCAAAGTGCTGAAACATGACATGACGAGTATTAAACCAAACGCGAGACTTTCACTGCTTTCATGCAATTACATCAGCAAATGGAAGCCCATATGAATGACCGCAAACATATTTTTCCACCATAATAGTCTGTTAATTGGCATACATACTTGTTGATAGAAAAATGTATGACCAATCCCCCTTGATCTACATACTAAAAAGCAGCTCAGTGGTTAGTAGTGTTGAAATTGTTTTGAAGGTTGCGTCAACAATACACTGTTTAAAGGAAATGAAAACTTAACTTTGTAAGGAGAATTCATTTGATAAACAAGCTAATAAGGCTCTCTGTAAGGCTTGGTTAACAAATGGGCCAGGTTTGAGCAAAATGAGATCAAAAGCAGCTTAATTTATGACAAGTTTCAAAGATAAAGGCTCATTTAGGACAAGCTTATGTTCTGGCTCGTTCATCAGCGTAAAAAATGACTCAGCTGGACCTTACCGCTCACCTTAGAATTATAACGCAAATCATCATCTTGCACCAATAAATCGATAAGCCACGCAAAACCCATTTCCAGGTTACTCTCAACCAGCATTCAGTAAATGCTTCTGTAAATTTAATGTAGCTTAAAACGGAAAAACATTTCTTTGAACACTTGCAGATACCATATCTAACAGAGTCAAGATCTTGAGAACAAAAAGATGAAAAACAAATATTCTGATATTGAATCTCAGCATACATGAAAATCAAACTCTTCTCAACACATCCAGCTGAAAAAACACATAACATTTCATTAAACCCAGAAAAATTCTTGACCTTGGAAGTAATAAACCACCATTTTCGTGACCCAGACACAGCCAACGAAAGAGAGGTGAAATTACACACAGCAAAGCATGGAAAGGCGTAATTGAGAGGAACAAGAAGAAGAAGAAGGGAGAACTTGGAGTTGTACCTTGTTTGAAAGGAAGAGCTGGTAGAAGAAGCCATCGTCATTGTGAAGAAGAGCAGCTTTGAGTATCACTCGGCGCTATTCCGCTTGCTGATAAGGAAAAAAATAGAAGAATGGGCTACACTCAGCAATTTTACCTTGACCAAAGTATCCTTCCATAGGATAAGTCTTAAGTAATGTTTTCAGCATTTTTCTGTCTTATTGGGTCGGGTCGGGTTAAGAATTCAATCAATATCTTATGGAACTTATGGACTCATGTAAGGCCCATGACATAATGAAATGCAAGGCCTTCTTCTCCATAATATAAGTTTAATCTAATCATGTATCAAAGCTTACAATATGCTTTGGTAGTCTATTTCCAATAGCTTATATATATCCCGCTTTGTAAGAATGGGCGCAGACAGATAGATTCAACATATTTAATTTTTGTAACACAAATACCAAAGGAAAGCCTTAGGGATTATTTAAAGTTTGTCATCCTAGAAGTCATCATATTCTTAGTACATGTTTGGATGTGCTTATATTAGTAGAGCTTTTGTCAGTAGACTTTTTCTTAAAAGTGGCTCTACTAATATAAGCACATCCAAACATGTACTAAGAATATGATGACTTCTAGGATGACAAACTTTAAATAATGCTCTTCTAAGAAATCAGTTGATTGTTTGGTTGTCAATTAAAAAACGGCTTTTTTGAAAGAGTTTCATACAATAGACTGTTTGACAACGTAAAAATAAAAGCATTTTTATTAATTTTAACTATATTTTATTTTGTAATAAAAATTATTTATGCATATAAATATTATTTAAAGTATATTAAACAATATGCAAAGCATAATATATTAATTATTATATAATTTTAAACCATATAAAACATAAATGAAAATATATCTAACCAAATCTTTATATAATTATAACATAAGTAAAATTAATATAAAAAATAAATATTAAAACATATAAAAAAGCCAAATAATATTATATAAATTTCAAAATAAACGTGAAGAGTTTGTGAGTATTGTGGAAATTATTTGTAAAACATAAAGGTAAAAGGGACTAAAAAGTAGGCTCATTAATTAATCTAAAAAATCTGCTTAAAAAAGTATTTTTTTTAAAGCTTCAAATTTGAGCTGGTTAAAAAGTTGTATTTTGGCCGTCAAAAAGCTATATCTATTAAAAAAGTGATTTTCTATTTTACAACCAAACAGTCATTTTTTTTAAAAAAAAAGCTTCTGCGGTAGAAAAAAGTGCTTATTCACCCTCCAAAAGTTCAACCAAACAGGCACTTAGTTTAGATATAACTATGGCAACAATGACCTTTGCAAATGAATTAAGACCTAGACAACTAAGCTTGATACAAAAGAAAATATATTGTAGTTTAAAAGAAGTATATATGAAGATGTAGAGCCTAATATACAAATACAAGATGACTAGACACTAAAATTGAAAAAAGAAAAGAAAAAGGAAAAGAAGAGCAAAGGGTCCTCATTCTATCTACGAAGTTAAGAAAAACAAGTCATAAAGAGAACAAAATGGAGTCATAAACAGAAAGGGAAACGAAGTTGCCAAAGCTGAACACCTCCATAAATAAGGTCGCTAAATATATCCTAAATAATGATCTGGAAATTAAGGTGAACAAAATGTACACTATTGCCTTTACAAGAAATAAAGATTTTATTGTTGCCTCATTAAAATATAGGACATGAAACATAATATTATAAGGACCTTTTTAGGGTAGTTTAAGGTTTTATTAGTCAAGGAAGTCTTAAGGGATTCCTAGTTAGAGATGAAGATAGATAAAATAAAAGGGTATAAAGAGAAAGCAAGTAAGTTACTTATAGATCAAAGACTATAAAGTTGCAGATAATTAATTAACCATCACAGAGGATAATCAATCTTATGATATGAGGTGAGCATATGGATATAAAAGAAAAAAAATAAATAAACCTAAAGGCAATAATAGAACAAGCAATAGCAAAACGAAGGACTTGAGTAAAGGAGTAAAAAAAACCTAAATAACCTTCCAAGATAATGAATGGTCAAACTCTTTGTTTTAAAAATCGGACCGAACCAGCCGGTTTGACCGGTTCAATAGGTGACCGATCGGTTATCCAGTCCAGTTCACTCTTAAAAACTGGTTCTCAATTGAACCAGTAAGAACCGGTCCGACCACTGGTTCAATAAATTTTTATTTTTTGATATATTTTTGTATTTTTTAATAATATTAATATTATATATAATTAAATATAATTATTGCATAATTACGACGTCACACCAGTTCGATCAGTGGTTGAATCGGTCGAATTGGTCAAATCGGTAACCAATAAAGCCTCCAATTCGATATCTGGTCCAGGTTTCAAAACACTGGTCAAACTTGATGCATCCCTATAAGGAACTTCTAGTTATGACATTATATATAGTAAATCCTTTAGTGAAAAGAATAATAGTTAATACAAGGAGAGTAGTGACATCTTATGACACCTTCAAAGACATAGGATTATCATCGAATAGACTAAAACTTGTTGCAAGCCCACATTAGGCTTTCACAGAGATCGAATTTATACTAAATGTTGAATCTTGGTCTTAATGATAGATAATATACATGACATATTTTCAAGTGACCTTTAACGTAAAATGTTATCATTAAGAGGCAATCTTTGTGTTCATTTCTCTATACTAGCTTTTAATAAAGTTCTCAATCTCAAATCAAGCAAAAGAAGTTCAAAGAATGAAAAATGAATACTATTTCACCTCCATTAAAGAAAATAATATCATTTACGAAAGGAATGTTTAAGATGTTTAGTCCAGAGGCTAGGCCTCGGGTCCTACAGACATGGAAAAAATAAAGTCGTTTTGTTTTTTTTTTTGAAAAATGAAATGTCGACTCCTAGATTACATAGGTTGGGCTTGCCCAGGCCCAACTCGACGCAACCCATTGCCATCCCTAAATGTTAAAGATCCAACCAATGAAGAGAGATCTCAAAGAAGCGTTGAACGTATACCAAATGGTACTTTTTATGGATGAAAATGTTAATAAAAGCTATGATGAGCTTATATCTTAAGGAAAAATTAAAAGAGTTTCTTAAATAATATGTAGATGTGTTTCAATAGAGCTCATCCGACATATCAGGGATTAGTAAAGAAGCCATTACTCACAAGTTCTACATATTAGGAATGGCAATGAGACGGGTTTGGGACGGATTATGCGATCCCCGCCCCCATCCCCATTTATAATTTCGTTCCCCATCCTCATCGGATTTTTTTTTCAACCTCCATCCCCATCCCCATCGGAGAATAACATCCCCATACTCGACCCATTTCTCCATTGGGGATGTTATTAGCTTAAAAAATATTATTTTATATATAACATATTTATATTGCTATGCTTGAAATGAAGAAAGAACTGCAATTTTTAAAAAATATTATAATGTATAACACAAACATAAAATAGAAATAAATTG
>JANPWU010000009.1:1281220-1294854 GCA_024707465.1 Erythroxylum daphnites
TGTAAAGAAGACAAGTATTTACTTGGTTCGATAGTCAATGACTATCTACGTCCAAGGTTCCCACCTTTGGTGGTAAGTTTTTCACTAATCAAGAAGAAGAACCAGAAGAATATTACAGAGCTTGAGTGATATTCAATCACTTGCAAGAGTCTTCAACTCTCCTAATACCCAATGTAAGTATTCTAGCATACTCTAAAAAAAACCCTTCTGCTCACTCTTGATCTCACTCACAAAGACTGAATCCACGAAAATTGAAGAATACAAGACTCTGTATATTTGCTGTGTGATGTGTGTTCTCTGTCTGAAACTTGCGTATTATTTTATATTAGAAGTTGAAGAAGAGATGAAGCTTTCGGATGTGTTGATTTCAGCTACTCTCCTCCATGTGCCATCCACGTGAGTTTTTAATGAACTTCACATGCTGCTGCTTTGTTATGTAACGTTTGACCGTGTATTGACTTTGCTTTTGATGTGTGTTAATAGGTCACGTGGGTTGCCTTTTCCATTAGTCACTTGCTTCAGCTGATATTTTGTTTTCTTCTCCTTCACTCTTCGACATCTTCTTCAGACATAAACACTTGCCTCATTTTTCAGTCTTCATCTTTGCTTGGATCTTCATTCTTCTTGTGCTTTAGATTATGGATTGTTGGAGAATCAGAGGCTATTCTCACAACTTCATGCCACCTACCTTAATTAATACCATATGCTAATTAATGTCAACTTAATTTAATCTATCAAGGCTCCAATTTCCTCTAATCATGTTTAAATAAATAAATAAATAATAAGAAAATTTTCAGGGGCTAACACTGGGCTACATGGAACCCATAAGATAATAAGACAAACAAGAAGGAGAACAGTTTTAAGCAACATAGTCGATAAAAGAAGAAAGGATCAAAAACCAAATGTTGTCACAAATTGTGATCAGTGTTCCCAATTTGGAACTAGGAGTAGTTATCACACAAGATGATAATTAATCAAGGCTACCTATCTCTACAACCCAAGAGGAGATAAGACAACCGGCATAATCAAACACCTCAACTACTAAGGAGACCCAAGTTGGTTCTAAGGTAGAAGAAGATCTCTATAAAGGCACCAACAATAAAAAAGAACATGAATTCACAATTAATAATAAGAGAAAGTATTAAAGGAAGAAGAGAGGTAAATCCCCTAAATCTAAAACTCATTGCCCATATTAATAGTTATCTAAAATATTAGGGGTATTAATTTCCCCAGCGAACACCCCTAAGACATTTTGTATATGATATCAAACTAGTTTTTATATGTATTTTGGAAACAAAATTTAATCAAGAAAACATCTCCAAGCTTTAGATCATAGAGAGTTAGTGGCCTTTTTTTGTCCAATCATCACTATCACCACAATGGTCACATTATTTTGGCTTTTGACCTTACTAAGGTATTGGTGTATTAGATATAAGTTATAGACAATTGTTGCATACCATGATTTAGCTCATTCAGGAGAGAACATAGGTGAACATAACAATTGTTTATAGCTCAAATCTTCAATTCTTGAGGGGGGAACTATAGTAGAAACTCTTCAGCGTCCACCAATCCATTGTTGGGCTTTAGATGATAATAAGTGATTCAAAATTATAATTCATAGAAATGAGGCTAAAGGGAGTGCTAGTATAAGGAGATACAACAAAATCTAAGAGCTTATGTTTAACTCCTAGGGTTACAAACCTGAGATAGAATTTTTGTTCCTAAAGTAAAAAAATAGCCCATATCCTATAGGACCTTAGTAAACAGTGAATGGGTGGATAGATTTCTAGCTAGCTCAACCATTTTTGATAACCCTAGAATCTCATATCACTTTCATTATTAAAAACTTGTTCCCAGATGGTAGAATGATAAGCCTTTTTAGATTTAAAAATCTCCTTACTGAAAATGAGGGCATTAAAGAGGACGTTTTTAAAGGAATGGAGAATGAGGTACGGGGATGTAAATCCTTTAGTACATAAAAGCAAAGCTTGGAATACTAAATGCTAAGAGAACTATGCATAATGGGGACCTATTAAAAGAAGTCAAAAGGAGATGATTTAAACCTAAGAATCCCTATACCAAAACCTTGAAGAGGAGAGGACTACAGTTCAAAACTACCTAAAAGTTACATACTTTTATAACCCTTCACTTAGGCAAAGATCAAAGGTGATGTAGCTTAAAGATGGAGAAATAAATACAAAATTCTTCCATAAATTTATAAAATCTAGGAATAATATTAACATAATATGCTCCTTAATGAAATTCAATAGAGAATGGGTTTCTACCCAAAAAGGTTTTTAAAAAAAATAGAAGCACTAAGCTATTTTAGGAATTTTATAGGCTCCATAATCGGTTGTTGGTCCTTAGCCTAAGTACTTTCTTCATTCATTAGTCACCAATTCAATGACGAAGATAAGGAGACTCTATGCAAATCATTCACGCCTAAGAACATAGAGAAGGTAGTCTTTGAGCTAAACCCTATAAAAGCACCTAGGCCAGAAAGGTTTAATGGTTACTTCTTTCAAAAGGCTTAGCCCCTCATTAAAGACATGGTAATGAAAGTTGTTTTGTAATGTTTAGAAAATGGAAATATGCCAACTTAACAAGACATTCATCTTCCTAATTTCCATATGCAATTAGTAATAAGAATAAAGAAAACACTTGGAAATTTGATATAAGATTCATAAAGGGCCTTCTTAAAAGGGAGAGAAATTAGAAACAAGATCCTAATGGCTCAAGAATTATTTAAGGGATATATAATGAAAAATTATCTGAAGAATTGTTCAATAAAGATATATTTTAGTTAAAAAAACTTAATTCTATAAGCTAAGTTTTGTTATGATGTCCTAGAAGTTTTCAATTTTCCAAAACAATTTATGGTATAGATCAAAGAGTTTATAATATTAACCTTTTATAGTGTTTTAATGAATGAGGAGGCAACAATTCTATTTAAAGGGGGTAAAGGATTAAGGTAAAGGGATCCAATATTTACAAACCTTTTCTTCCTATGTAGTTATCAAAACAAACAATTGACTCTTTTAGTGCCCTTTGTAACCATTTCCCTAACTTGTTCACCAAATCAACTAGAATAACAAGAAAAAAGTTCATCATTATGCTCTCAAACATAGAAAGGAAAGAAATTTAAGCTAGCTAGCAAACTAAAGTCCATAACTTCCTTCTTTATAGGCCTTCATTGATCATCCGCATTTAATATTGCATTATTCCTGTTATTACAAATGATGATAACTTTGAGCTTCAATTTCCTTATAGACACACCATTCTCAGTCAAGGTATATCTTTTATTCTTTGAAGATGAATAGACATATAATTCATCCTTAAGTCAACACCAATAATATAAAATTGTAGGCTAATGCCAAAACATTACATCACATTAAAAAATTGGTGATTTTTAAGTACACAAAATTAATATGTTACTAATTAGGTCAAAAATATATTAATAATGACTTCAATTTTTCATTTCTCTTATGAATTCTCTTATTAATATGTCTTTATAATGCCCTTTAGAATTAGAGTTACCTAACATACTTTGTACAATGTCATAATATGAATTCTCTTATTAATATGTCTTTAGAATGCCCTTTAGAATTAGAGTTACCTAACATACTTTGTACAATGACAGAATATTTGACTATATACACAATCATATGTTTATGTTGGTTATATGGTAAAAGTTAACACAAGATTACCATATATCAAAATATTATACCAAAATAATTTGATATAATATCCAAGCAACATAATTGATCTTCTCACAAATAAAAAATTAATGTTGTTACTTGTTACATTTATCGAAGAACTTATGGTTTCTTGCTGTTCTTTCTCAGTAGGGTAAATAGTGTTTAAAACCATATCAATGACTTAAACCATACCTTACTTTATATATAGTCGGTTAATGTATAAGAGGTTCATCATACAAATTATTGGAAAATGACATTAAAGGAATAAAATTAAAGTAACTAGACCATCATCATTAAGAGAGGATATGAGATTATAAGATTAAAAGGATGAAGAACATATAATAAAGAAGCCAAAAGTCCACAAATTCCTATAAAAGAAACCTTGGAAATAGCAAAAAGAAATTAGGTTTTTTAGATAAGAAAATTTCATTCTAATTGTCCATACATAATGATAAAAAAGATATTATAAACTATATGGTTATCTTTTTTCTAACCATATTTTGCAAGTTTTAGGAACCATAACCAAAAAATTATTCTCAACATTCCTTCACATCCACTCATCTAGAAATGGTTCCCATACTCAAGTAATAAATATGACAAATCCATAAAAGAAAAGAAAATATTGGGTTTCGTAAATGTTAGAGATAGGTATTTGCAAAATAGAGGGAGAAGTATATTAGAGCATAAGAAAAAACTTAAATTAAGAACACGGATAAAATTTTTAGTCCTTTAATTTTAGAAAATACTAAAGGTAGATATGAGTAAGTGGATAAAATGAAAATACAACATAAAATATATTAATCCATGCTTATATGTATAACTGTTACTAATTGATCACTTTACTATTAAGTCCATAACTTCCTTCTTTATAGGCCTTCGTTGATCATCCCCATTTGATATTGCATTATTCTTGTCATCATAAATGATGAAAAATTCGACCTTTAGTTGCCTAACAGGCATGCTATTCTCAGTCAAGGTACTTCTTTTATTCTTTATGGATGACCATGTGATCAACATATTATTCATGCTTAACTCAGCACTAATAATCTAGAATCATATAGTAATGCCAAAACATTTCATCACATAAAAAATTGGTGATTTTAATACATAAAACTGTTATGTTACTAATTAGGTCAACATAATTAATTGTGAATTATGTTGTTCATTTTCCTTATGAATTCTCATATTGTTGTTTCTTTATAATAGCAATTAGAATTTATGTTACCTAACATATTTTGTATAACAATAAAATATTTTACAGATGTATATAATCATATGTTGATGTTGGTTATATGGTAAAATCTGACATAAGAATACCATATCAAAGCATTATAAAAAAATAATTTGATATAATATCTATACATTATAATTGATCTTTTTATAGCTGAAAAATTAATTTTGTTACTTCTTAATTGTGTAAATAATATTCTAATCTTATCAATGACTTGAACCAATCCTTACTTTATATATAGTCGATTAACATATATAAGAGGTTCATCATGCAAATTACTGGGAAAATGACATTTAAAGCCTAAAATTAAAGTAACCAGACCATTATTATTGAGATAGGATGTGAGATTATGAGATTGAGAGAATGTAGAAAATATAACAAGTTTAAGGCATAAAATTAAATTAACCAGACCATTATGATTAAGATAGGATGTCAGATTATGAGATTGAGACAATGAAGAACATATAAAAAAAGAGACAAAAGTTTGTAAATTCCTATAAAAAGAATCCTTAAAAAGAGAAAAAAGAAATTAGATTTTCATATAAGAAAAATTCATTGCAATTGTCTATACACAATGATAATAGATATTACAAAATATATGGTTATCTTATTTCTATCCATATTTTGTAGCTTTTAGGAACCATAACCAAGAAATTATTCTCAATATTCCTTGACCATGCATCTAGAAATAGTTATAATACTCATGTTATAAATATGACAAGTCCATAAAAAAGAAGGAGAATAATGGGTATACTAAATTTTGGAGATAGGTATTTGACAATAGAGGGAGAAGTATATTAGAGCCCAAAAAAAAAAACTTAAATTAGGGACATGGATGAAATTTTTAGTCCCTTAATTTTACTAAGTACTAAAGGGCATATGCGAGTAAATGGAAATGGAATTAAAGGGAAATGAAGATACAACACAAAATATCTTCATCACTACATACATGTATAACCCTTATTGGTTGATCACTTAACTATTAAGTCCATATCTTCCTCCTTTATTAGCCTTCGTTGATCATCCCCATTTGATATTACACTATTCTTGTTATCACAAATGATTGTAACTTTGACCCTTAGTTTCCTTATGGACACATAATTCTTAGTCAAGGTACATCTTTTATGCTTTCTAGATGACCATGTGATAGTCGCATTATTCATACTTAAGTCAACACCAATAATTTAAAATCATATAGTAATGCGAAAACAATGCATCATATAAAAAAATTGGCTATTTTGAAGTTCATAAATTTGTTATGTTACTAATTAGGTTAACATAAATTACTTATGACTTTAGTATGTCATTTTCGATACGAATTCTCTTATTAACGTGTCTTGAAAGCGCTAACTAGAATTTAAGTTTCTAAACATGTTTTTTACAATAGCAAAATAGTGGACATATGTAAAAAATCACATGTTTGTGTTGGTTATATAGTAAAAGATGACACAAGAATATCAAATTGTAATATTGTGCCAAAATAATTTGATATAATATCCATGCAACATAATTGGTCATCTTACAAAAGAAAAGTAATTTTGTACTTGTTATGTCTACCAAAGTACTCATGGTTTCATGCTTTTTTTTCTTCGTTATGTAATAGTATTAAAACCTTAGCAATGACTTGAAATAGACCTTTCTTTACATATAGTTGGTTAACATGTAAGAGGTTCACCATCCAAATTGCTAGGAAAATGCTTTTAAGATAGAAAATTAAATTAGTTGTACCATCATTGACAAGATGTAAGATTATGAGATTGAGAGGATGAAGAAAATATAATCAAGAAGCCAAAACTTTGCACATTCCTATAAAAGAAACCTCAAAAAAAGGAAAAGGAAATTAGATTTTCATATAATAAACTATCAATGTAATTGTCCATAAACAATAATAAAATTTTCTAATAAATGATAAACTATATGGTTATCTTTTTTCTAACCATATTTTTCATTTCTAGGAACCATGACCAAAACATTTTTCTCAACATTCCTTGACATCCATCCATTTAGAAATAGTTCCCATGTTCATGTTTTATTTATAAATGAAGGAAACTCTTAGATATAGTAAATCTTAGAGATAAGTATTTGGCAATGGAGTGAGAAGCATATAGTGCATCAGAAGAAAAACATAAATTAAGCATGTGGATGAAATTTTTACTCCCTGAATTTTAGAAAATATCAAAAAGGTAGAGGTAGGTGAGTGAAAACGGAATTGAAGCGAAATGAAAATAATTGAGATATTTTTAATGAAAGGTAATGAGTGATTGGAAATGTTTAGGTTTAATTTGAAATATCCATTTAAAAATTAACCAATTTAAATCATGGTAAACTAATTTTTAAACTAAACTAAAATATTAATAATTATAAATTAATAAATTAATCCTACCTAATCCAATATGTATTTTAAATAATGTTTCTTAATTTGGACACAACTTTCTCACCTGAAGTTCGATTGAGGTGATTTAAGATGATACAATAATATTAGTAAAAGTTATAAAACTTTTACGCTCTAAGCTTTTATAGAAAAGATGAAGAACATGACATTTTACGTAATATGCTATAAAAAGTTTTTACGTAACTTTATCATATAAAATCTGATTGAGATGAATAATATGCTACAAAAAGCTTAATAAAAAACTATAAACCTTTTACTTTGAGCTTTTTTTAAATGAAGAACATGACGTAGGACATGATTGCATTCGTAAGTCATATTCTTCACCTTACTAAAAAAATAAAAGAAATTTTTTAAAAGAACTTAATATGATTTCTATATAATTATGAATCATTTTAATTTGAGGTCAAATGAGAAAGTTATGCCCAATTTAAAATTATTTTTTAAATAGAACATTAATTAAGTTATACTTAGTATAATTTTATATATAATTGATAATATTTTAGTTAAACTTAACAATGTCTATCATGATTTAAATTGATCATTTTTTAAATAGATATTTAAGATAAACTAAAATATTATTAATTATTTACAAAATTAAATTATATAACTATTTTAATATCCAATTTATATCAAGCGTCTCTTTCTTATCAAAACTTTGGATGAGATAATTCAAGTTGATACAAAAAGCTTAGGAAAAATTATTAAAACATTTGTGCTTTTAAGGATTTTGAGGAAAAGTAAAGATCAAAACTTAGGAGACCATGTGTCCTTGATAAAGCTATTTATTTTAAAGATCACGCCATGACCATATTCCTAAGCTGTATTTTTCACTTTTTCTCAAAGAATTTAAAAGATAAAAGTTTTATTTATATTTTAAATTCTTTTTCAAAATAATAAAATTAAATTAAGAAGTAATTTTCAAAATGAATATCACATTAGTTATATTGAATTGAATTTTGTATGTAATTAATAATATTTTGATTTAATTTAACAAGTCCACTATGATTTAAATTGGTTAATTTTAAAATGTACAATTTAGATAAACTAAAATATTATAATTATATACAAAATCAAATTAAGTAGAACTGATCTAATATCCAAGTTAGAATGCTTCTTAAATTGGACATAAATTTCTCATTCAAACTTTGATTGAGATGATTCACAATTCTATAAAAAAGGTTAGGAAGAACTCTAATAATTTTATCTCACTCAAACAACATTTCAATCTTCTTTTCATAACTCATCAACCATAATATTAGCTTCTTCTATGATTGTTCTTGAAAGAAAGATTTTTTTTAACCACACAAACTTCAGCACTTAACAATTTTATCTATTCCAAAGTCTCACGAGAGAATGTATATATACATGACTAAATAATACAACATTTTACTTGCTAATTAACCAAATAATACAACATTTTACTTGCAAATTAAACTAAATCTCACACTCAGTATTTTCCCAAATTACTTCGTCGTACCTCTTAAAAAATTGTCCCAATATGCTATGGGAGTGTGCCATTCTATGTCCTTCTCAATGTCCCTTCAAAAATTCTAATATGAATATAATTGACCATGCGTTAATTGTGTACAAGAAGAATAATAACGGAAATGATTTTATCCAAATGCATGTGCCAACTTGTGTATTTCATATTGTCCCTTTAAAAATTCTAACATGAACATGATTAATCACACAAGCATGTACTTAACTATGTCTAAGAATACCTAAAAATGACACAATCTCTTACAAAAGGTCCTTCATTTTGTATCGTTCATGATGACACTTCAAAATTCCAAATATAAATAGGGTTAACTACATGGCCATGTAGTTAATCAAGTTAAAAATATAAATAATGGAAATGATTTTATATACATGTGTATGTTAATCTGTGCCTTTCACCTTATCCATTCAAAAATTCTAACATGATCATGGTTGATCATATGAATGTGTAGTTACTTATATCTTACACAATTTGGAATACAAACATGTACCATTTTATGTTCTTTATAGTTTTCCTTTAAATAAGTGAATTTGTTACTAGTTTGTAAATGAATGATTGTATTTTTTGTCAATAGATGCACATTGTCATAGAATAATATACACTGATACTTCATATTATTTATACTCAATCATGGTATTTCCATATTTAAAGTGCAGGTGTTAGTTATTTGTATTAAACGATGGTACTTTGTAGACATAACCATGATAGTAGATGTATAGTGTCCTAGTATAGTTTGTACTAAATCTTAGTATATCTTGTATTGTGACATGATATTCTTTATATTTAGTCATGGTATTCTCATTTTAATGTAGGTGTTACTTATGAGCAATAAATGATGGTATGTAATTTTAAATACCGGTGTGCTATTGAATAGTATAGTTTATATTGAGGTATAATTCTTTTTAACTAGTTATCACATACTAATTTCGAAGTATGTGTTACTTATTTGTAATGAATAATGATACTTTTATGTATAGGCATGGTATTATTTGTATAGTACGAAAGGACCCATCCCAGAGTTCCCCATCCAAAACTAGAGTGGAGCCCTTCTGACGACCCAACAGTAGCCCTTCAATCGATATCTAACTCAACAAAGAGTTCCCGTAAAGCTAAGTCGTTCAACTGTTAAAAATCTTTATACTTTAAAAGTTAAAAACACAAAAAATAGTGGGAATTTTTTTATATAAAAATAGTGGGCGACACACTTGTAATGTATCGCTTACAAATTCTCCCCTATTTATAAAAATTTCATCGTCGAAATTTTAAACAAACTTAGTCATCTAAAAAATATGGATATTGACTTAACATCCACTATTCGTGCTTCCACTCTATCAATCACTTCATAGGGACCAACATCAGGAATGGAGCTAGACTCAACTTTAAGGGGGGGCCACTTATATGTGTAATTTTAAAAATTTTAAAATAGAAGATAGGGATTTTTTTTAAGGGGGCCACTTATATTTATAATTTTAAAAATTTTAATTATATAAGTAATTTAAAAAAAATATTTGAGGCCCCCCTCCCCTATAACATGACTCCGTCCCTGACCAACATATTGTGGGCTTAACTTGTCACATTGTCTAAAATAGACTCTCCCTTTCCGTGATGATATTCTAAAAAATTCTTTGATTTTTAACTTAAGCTCCAAATTCTTCATTTCTACACCTAGCTCTGCTTTCGATTTCAGGTACTATCACTTTGACCTGAATAATTTTTATCTTATTTGTGGTTATCTGAACTAGTTTAGTCCAACCAATTTTCTTTCATATATCTCATTCTTATATATCAACACTCTATGTAATTGTATACTTCCAATCACTTACAGCTTGATTAATCTATCAAGAAAATACCTACTTTTGATGGTCAGGAAATGTGCAAAATTTGTAATTCAATCCTTTATCTCCCATATATTGTCATGTTCACTTAGATTTCACAAAATTGCTACCATACAATCCTTTGTACTATGCTTCCATTTCCATTCCTAGATAGGGAATGGCTAAGCAATGTTTTTATTGGTTCTTTGACTCTCAGCCTTGACTTGTTGATTTTTGGTTGCCTGGAAGAATTTTCAGATTAAATCATGAAATTATATAATGTCTCCAAAATTGTCTAGATTTTATTCAAAAGTATCACCTAAATCTCCAAAGCACATTTCAAGGCTTTTTTAAGGTTGTTCGGACTCATTCTATAGCTTTTCGAAGTTTTCGAAAATTTTTCAAAAACTTTTTAGTCAAGTTCAGAATCATCTCTGGATTATCTGTGTTCTTTGTTATAACCTCAATAATATATTTAAACACTTAATTACTCTAGTATACCATAAATAGAGCATACTCTATAAAATGCATGTATAGCATATTACATAATACAATAATTGAACCAGTATATTACACATTATCTTATTACACTTTGTATTAATGTGTGATATTCTTTCTCCTAATTTATGGTATGATCCCATTTTAAACTATAATTGGTACTTATTTTAATAATAATAGTACTTTTTGTTCATAAGTCTAAAATTACATGTATTATCTCTTAGTATATTATAAATTGAGGTAAGGTAGTTTTTGTACTCAATCATGATATTCCCATATACAAGTGAAAATTTTACTTATTTTAAATAAATGATAACATTTTTTCATATATAGGTGTAGCCTGAAATGTGATGAGGCATGGTATTGCTTGTGCTAATTTTGTGATAAAATATTCACGTACCAAATAAATCCATTGTCAAAATGATTGGCCAGTCGAACATGGGCATACTAGTCAAGTTGAGTCATGTTAATCACTATAGTTTTTTTTTTACACTTTTAATAAATATTTTTCCATAAAGGACCTACAATTATATTATCTAATTTTAATAAAAATCAAATTGCACTTTACTCAAGACATAACACTCCTAAAAAAAAACAAGTGCCATGAATATGGTAGCAACAAGGAACAATTTTTTTTAACCAATAGACTAATAACTTATTTTTAAATTAATTAACATATTAACATATTAAAGGCAGGCAAAAAGTGGAATGTCTGGTGATAATCTTCCATCTGGCGTTAGAAATATAGAAATATATCAACAGCTCATGTGATGCTGTGATGTGAGAACATTAGTATTGGCGCTAAGCTTAACAAAGCAATTAATATCCCACAAAACAACACTACTGCGACCAAAACTGTCCGCCCGCCCGCCAGTAACGACTTTGGTCGTGTCGTACAGTTTTAGTAATTTAATATTGCCGCTCGACCAACGTTCCTTTCATACTATTTCTTCTATAGCTCCTAGTTTTCTTTTCCTTTTACTTTTCTACATTCGGAGGGATTTCTGTGTCTCTGGTTTGATCAAGATGAACGACTTGCTATCGGTAATTAGCTCCTGATTCCAACACATGGGTTATCTTTCAATTTTCAATCTTATATTATTTTATTTTGTGTTTGTTTGATGATTGCCAAGTTTTGGTTCATTCACTGCGACCATGGAGTTCTATTTTACGAAGAATCTTGCGCCTTAGGCATGTATTTGATCAAAGTTGTAGCTTTTTCGTCTTTGTTTGAATTCCATATTGGTTTTAAGCTACGTTGGTGAAATTGTAACTGATGAAGATCATCAATGGTTATGACTGCAGGATTCCATGTGATCAATTTTACAATCTTTTTAATGATTCCAGATTTCCCCTTCATGAGATATTCAGTTCGTTGACTCTTAGAAGTTGCAGTTTCGCATATATGTGCCTGCGTTTTGTTCTTATTGAATGAAAGATTTCTGCAACTCATATGCTGTTGTACTAGTTATATGAATCAAGTTTTATGTAAATATGACATTTCAATTTAAATCTTGCTTATTGTTCCATATTTTTTCAGGATTCTTTTGTTAATGCTGCCAAAAGGCACTCTTCTGGTGATAATGATATCGAAATGGGGATGCAGCGTCCCAGTGTCGGAATGGATTCTTTCAATAAACAGGTAATTTCATGCTGATCTGTTGTATATATGTATTTGAGGTCGGAAAAAGAGACACAGAGGAGAAAGGCCTATTTGTGCATGTAGTCTTTCAATTCATTCGTGTCTATTCTTCATTATCTTCTGTTGCTTACATTAATTGTTCCGGTAATTTCTTTCCTTGCATTTTGCCTTCTGTAAGATACAAGAGGTCGAGAAAGAGGTCGATAAGGTTGCTATGCTGCTCAAGAAACTCAAGGTATGCTTATTTGGTGATCAGAGTAGGCCCTTCTTCTGCATACAAGATGAGATGTGTTTGTCAAGTAATTAGAAAAGTGAGATAATAATTGCTTCGGCTTAAATCATCAAGACTATATGAGGTGGAGTTATAATAAAATGGGAATTGAATCTTTAGAATAACTATATTTTTTTAGTTATTCATTGTTTCTTATTTCAATCCTCCAACAACTATTCTTTATAAACATTAAGAAGAGTCTTAAAAAAAATTTAAGTGGCATTATTTAAGATGGAACACATGCCTCTATTAGTTGTATATCCAATTTGTATTTCTTTAATTTAGGTAGATTTCTATTAAAGGCATTAACTGAAGTCTTAATATAAAGTAGCTAATAAATTTTAAGGATTGATTATTAGAAGAATTTAGATATTACTCATAATATTTAGATATTGGACACATTACAAGAATTTAGATATTATTAACAAAATTTCTAAACAAAGATAAATAATTTTGGTATAAAGTAAATAGAATATGTAGTAATTATAACAAATTGAAATGTAGATCTGTTGAGGATACTAATCTTATAAGTTTAAAATTAAAAAATATATTTAGTAGACGAGTATTTGTATTGTAGTTCCCTTTTTTTA
>JANPWU010000009.1:1341226-1361347 GCA_024707465.1 Erythroxylum daphnites
AAGAGAATGCCCTCAGCTTAATCTGCTTTTATTGTACCTCGGTCGGCTTCATATTAGAACAAACTACATGAAATTCCTTGAAATGCTTATGAGGATCTTCACCTAGCATACCACGAAAAGTAGGCAAAAGATGAATTAGACTAGATTTAGGTTCAAACCAACATCAATAGTAGGAAAATCACTGCACAAAAGTTGATAGTTAAGATTAGGAGCAACGAACTACTTAAGAGTACGACCATTATTTTGCTCTGCCATGTTTGAATATATTTTAGAGATAGAATCACTAGAAGAATTAGACAACAAATCTAAGGTTATTTGAATTGTTGGCGAAGACTCAATTCTCTTGTCAGATGGTGACAGATCCTCGAAAATTTGTGCAACTTTTCTTATTGATCTGTGCAGAGTTCTTTAAATTTTTGGAACAAATTTTAGTTCATAAGAGTAAGAAGATTGTCTCATGCACCGTAACTAAACCAAACAAGAAACGAAATTAATCAAAAAAATAAAACGAATAAATATATTCAGAAAAGAATGGATACTAATCCCCAACAATGGTGTTAAAATTTACATTGTGTTGTAACACTACAACAAAATATCTAAACTTAAAACTATAACTAGTGATGAGTCTAGGTCGATCCCATAGAGATTAAATCAAATCATTTTTCTAAATTATATTTATAGGTATAAAGGAGGGTTTGGTTTGATGCAATTAAGAAAACAAAGTAAATAATTTATGAAAGCAAATCAAAGAAAATAGTGAAAATGATAAAATCGATAAATGATTTTGAAATCCGGTTCTCAAATTAATCTCAACCTAAGCATAAATAACCATACGTCATTGCATTATTGTTTTCACACCTCTCTTAAAACTATTGATCGTATATTAACAACAAGCTTTGTTAACCTCAGTTTTTCCTTAGATCACATTTAATCAAAATAAGCTCTTTAATTGAACCTAACTATTGAATAAACTAGAAAAAGCTTTCTAGATTTAGTCAGATACTTATATTATGAATAAGGAAAACATATCAATATAAGCAATAACTATACAAGTTTGGGTTATTTAACTTATGTTGCGATATTTTTAATGATTCAATGTCATTAGTTACTACAAATGAATCTAAAACACAGCTATTACGTATCGTATTTGAGATTCTAGCAATAGGTTTACATAAAAACAATCTACAGAGAATCAAATCATCCTTACACAATAAATAATTTAATAAGCAAAAAATAATGTAAACAATCCTTAAAAAGGTGAAGAACAATGATACATAATGACAATATGTTTAAATGCGTTCCTCAGTGTCGATTTCACCTTTGAACTAGAATAAGGAAGTTGAGCCCCACATAGATCCCAAAATGATAAGCTCTTTGCCCTTTTCCTTGCCTATAAGATGATTCTCCTCCCTTTGGCCACCCAAAATTTCAATTTATAGCAAAAACTAAGTTTCTGGGTATATGCACAATTAGGTGCACAGTCGTGCATCTAATCGTGTGACCCAAAAAAATTGTGAAACTAGTGAAGATACATGGTTAGATACACAATATCCATCTGTGTAAGTCCAAAATGTATCTTCCGAATGTGTACATGGTTGTATAAGTATATACACAACCTTGTATCTCATAGGTCTTGCTAAATTATTGTTCTTCTTGTGATTTCTTGTCTAATCCTAAATTTAATCCATCTCCTTCTTATTCCACAAATATAATTGAGTTTGTAGGATGGCTTATGTAATATGCTCTTAACTCAGTTTAGCTTTTATGCTTCCAAATTATACCCAAAACCAAATATGAATTAAAATGAATGTCTTAAGCATTTCAAAGCATTAATCAGTAAGTGTCATGGAGTAAGGGTGTAAACAATCAAACACACATCAATGAATTAAATAAAAAATATCAATGTTATATATATAACATAAATTATATCTTAATTTTCAATTAAAAATGCATATAAGTTAATGTTATTAACACTAACTAGGAAACAAATATTGAAATATAAGTTAAGATTTTTTGCGATGTCATAAGGGAATTGGAGGTGAATGACCTTAGTTTCATATGCAAGTTCTTTACTTGGAATAATAGGAAAAGTGGAAACTGATTTTTGCAAATGAAACTTGATAATTGTCTAATTAACTCAGCTTAGATGTTTTCATTCCCTATAAGCTTTGCCAACTTTTATAGCTCTCTCACATTTGATCATCCCTTTTTAGCAATCTAATTCTATACAAATGACCATAAGAAGATATCTTTTTTAGATTCATCAATGCAATTTTGAATGAACTTGGATTTAAAGAAGCAACCCTTAAAGGGGTAAGTGAAAATGTAGTAGGATCTCACACCTACATTTGCCTACAAAAACTAAAGGCAATTAAAGTAAAACTCATTCATATTTATGAAAACAAAAGTAATTCCATGTAATTATAGAAGAAACAAACAGCTTTTAAAGCTCTAAACTAGATCCAAGATAGTTTAGGTAGCAATCCTTTTTATCCAACTTTTAAGCAATCTTTACTCTATTTTCTTCTACAATCCTAATTTCCCCATAAATATAACCCTTCAACTTGAGAGCATTCACCAGCATTTTGTCTCTATTAGTTGTATTCCAATAAAACAATAGTGATATCCTCCATATTAACAATCTTCTTGCCCAATGTGAGGGTTGTTAATAGATATTCATAAAAAAAGGGTAAAGAAAAAAGGATAATAATTGCTTTATCATAATATGTAACAATCACTTCAAGTCGAAATATATCAGTGACTATTTGGTTAAATGGTATGTTATTCCAAATTTTTTGCCTCTTACATCATTACCCTATATAGTCTTTACTTCAAATATATAGAGAGGATGTAATATCCATAATGTGGCACATGACCTCATATGCCAGACATAATCAAATGTTTCCATTTGTTTAAGCTTGTAACTCCTTGCAATCGAGTTCATCCATATCTTTTGGTGCATTCTGCATTTGCTTCAAATCCTTCACTTTATATTGCCATAGTCTAAAATTCATCATTTTATTAAACTTCTCCCTACTTCAAACCTTGCAATCAAATTTATTATTGTCTTAATTATGCTCTGCTACCACTTATTAAAAATAATATGCAACAAAGACATAATATAATGAAATAATAATAATAAGACTTTAATGATAGTCAACAAATTGGGTGTGCTTACTTCCTTGAGATCTAAAAGTGACTAATTTTGTATTGGTTAATCACTCAATTCATGAGGAATATAAAATTTGTATATATAGATTAGATTTATGTAAGTACATTTATATGTAAATCCTAGATGGAACAATTCAATATAACTTGTCGATTTACCATACCCAACTTAACTTAAACATGATACTAATAGGTTCTAGAATCCTTCCAAAGTTTGAAATCTAGTCAAAATTCATTTCAAAATAAGGGTATTTTGTCATAGACATGGCTTGAACCATAACCATGTCCCAAATATTGGATCTCACTGTCTCTTTCTAGAATATAACACAAGCTTAGATGTGCCTATGTTTTAAACTATACATCCTTTTAGTTTTTTGTACATTTGGATATGGCCAAGGACACGACCTTATCCCAAACCATATCTTCCTCGAAATCACTTCCATCATACCAATATGCTCGTACCTTCACCTTTAATTTCTAGGAAAAATATATGTCTTAGGCCAAACCCATTTTCCAAGCCATATTTACCTAAAAGTATCTAAGAAGCGTATATTTCCTTCCCAAAACTCTAAGAATACATGTCAATGTATATGAACCTTTCATAAATAATATTTATATAGAACCGTGAAAATATAAATAATGTCTTGATTTTATAAACACATTTATCTAGAATAATTAATATTTTGTCTTGATTTTTACAGACATAATTTAGTATAAGCATAAACGTGAATATTTTCACTAGGACATGTAGCATGTCAAATTTTGGTGAAAATGTCTATATTATCTATATATATTCTATTTAAACAATCTTACCAAATTAGCATAATACAAAAAATTACAAATACCTATTTTTTCCGAAACACTATACATTTTTAAAAAGCTATACATGTAAAGTTCTTGGTATCCTTAGTTACTATATTTATTAAAATAACAATTTAATTAAGAAAGATTAAAAAAACATAATTCAAATCACTATGAAAATTCTTTAAGGAGAAATAAGTTTTTTAATTATCAAGTTGTAGATGAAAAATTAGAATGTATCTTTTAAGGTTATCGTGTTGGTCATTTTGTTTTGAAGGTTTCTTCATTCACTATACTAATTTGACCATTGCATATCCTTTGAACAATTATTGGATGCTTTTGGCTTTCTTGATGTTGGTTTAGTGCTTTCTTCGACTAATTTTATATTTCTACCTATTGGTATTATAATTGTTAGAATTATAGAGAATTCATATAGCTACTATTTCAAACTCAGTACTCCATCATAGACGATAATTTTCAAGCGAGTTCATGAGACGTTTCATTACATTGATATAATATTTATTAAAGGTGCTTTAAGTATTTGGTTTTTTTTTTGAAAAGGTAAATAAACAATAAATAATCAAAAAGGGGCATAAAGCAATATAATAGTTTCAAAATCAGTTCTGATAATACAATATAATTGCTTAAAGTCATAAAATGGCAAAGTAAGACTAGGACAAATAGAGATAACAAAAAGCAACATACTTCCTAAAGATTACCGTTGAAATACCCTACCAAATATAGAACATGCAAAAGATCTAAAGGAAAAGGAGTATTTGGTTAAACACAAGAATTGGAAGTATTTAGGATGCAATATCTATCTCTCTAGCTAGTAAGTAGAAAATTGTGTAGCTTCTTACTTGCATGTTGGTTTACCTACGGTATATCAGTACCACCATAATCATTGCGCACTTTTCTTCTCTTTCCTTCATAAAAATCCCATTACATTTTGTGATTACGAGTTCCAACTTACATCTTTTAATGTATTTTAGGTTGAGATTGAGGTTTAAGCTTAAAAGTTGCTTATAGAGTTCCCTTGAGGCTACTCTTTCCATATGGTTAGTTTTTTTTTACTATATCTTGTGATTCCTCTCTTTACCTAAGATTTCATTTGCATTTATAAAATTGTGTATGCATCTCTAATGCATATAGAGTAAACCCTAAGCTTATTTTATAGAGATAACCACATATGTAGAATGAGTTCTTCTCCTTAAATACTAACTTCCTATTAGGTTGGTTAAGATTAACTCTTCCTCGCCATTATCTGGCCTACGCTTAGGAGACTACCTCCTACATCCTTTATAATCTTTACGCACCATCAAGTCTTCTTTTATCCATGTAAAAACCTACAATTGTAATTGGACTATATTGGTTTTGATGCCTCTAAAACATCTAAAATTGTGTTCTTAGGGGCTTTCCTTCTAACATAACTCTTAAAGAGTTCCTATGTTATAAACACATTTTACCTTATGATTCACTCTTTTAAGAAAGTTCCCTGTGTGTTACTGATAATAGACGATAGCATAATCTTCATCTTGTTTGCTATGATGTTAGTCGTACTCTTATACAGGAAGTTACAATATGGAAAAGGTTTAAATTCATTAAAAGACACTAGTTATAAGGTATAGAAAGCTCATACTAATTTCTTTAAGAATCTTACTTTTTTCAAAGAACTCTTGGATTGCCTCCACCACAAGGTCTATGACGAGGGGCTAAGCTTTTTTATAGAAATGCCTATTAAGAGCATCAGGTTTAACAGCACTATCACGATTCATTTTAAATACAATTTTCTTAATTTCCTCTTATCTTATAAGACACACCAACAAATAGATCTCCTCATCTGAAAATTTGATTACTAATAATGATCTTAGCATTTAAGGAGTAGGTCTACTTGAAAATAAGATCCCAATTATATTTTATAAAAAAAACAATTCTTGTCTCCTTTAGATCCTTCTAGATGAAAATCAGATCCTTTTATTGGTTGACTAGAGATCTAATACCATTGTTATTTCTACTTGCTAGAATTCAATTGAAAAATAATTTAAATTTTCTATCTCCATCTCTCATCTAATTTTCCCTCAATCTTTACTTGATTAAGGAATTATGGTTGGATAGAGCACTCATATAGTCACCTAAAGCCTTCTTCTCCTTACTTAGTAAAGTGTTATCTCCTGGTAAGTTTCTTAACTCCTCTTTGATTCCAATAAGAGAGTTTTGAAGTCATAAACTTTCTTTAAGGCACAATTCCCTCCTGATAATAGCCTAAGAATAATTTAGCCCATTTGGCCAAAAATTAAAACTGTCCAAATGCTAGAAGTCCTAAAAGTTGTTTGGCCAAAGAATTAATAGAGGTGGGAAGTGGCAAAGAATTCTATAACATAAGAGATATGTAGTAAATATGCAATGGGAAATTAATGGACATGATAAGTAAAAGTGGAAGTTAGGAAGTTATAAGAGAAACTATTTAAGGCAAAAAAGTTAGAGAATAACATATGGTAGGCAATTAACTAAAATGTGGTCATAACGAGAAGTGGGGTAGAAGTTTAGCAATGCTGCTTCAGGAAGTTGATATTGAGAGGATTATATAAATTCACCAACATCACAATACAAAAGACATGAATACATATATGTAGATAATCAAGCTACTCCAAAAAAAATACCTTATTTTTATTTCAAATTTTCTTTATACTATGTACTTATCCTTATCATTATCTCAAATTTTCTTTATAGCTTAAACTTTTCTTTTGCCAAAATTAAATCATAATTTAATTCAAATCTTATTTTAATAGTTTTTGGCATCTTGGTAACTCAGAATTTCAATTTGTAAGCTTTTTAATGCCCACTTATATTGTTGATAAGAAATCATGTACAAATGTTAGGAAAATTCCTTTTTTTACACTTTAATTCAGAGTTGATCATATAAGTAACTAACAATTTGACATACTATGTGGGACACCATACCGCAAATAAGTAATAGAAAGGAAATTGTTGTGCCCCTAATACTTTCTTTAATTCAAGATTTTAAAAGGAAAGATTTAATTAAAGATGGATCCCTACTATAGTAGGGATTAAAGGCTTTGTATTCTTAATGATTGAAAATCTCAGGAAGGTAACATTGCCTTCTGTTAAGTCTCCAATTGGCAAGAATTTAAAATTATTGCAACCGTTTACACAAATTAAGGTTATTTATATAAATGAGATTTAAAAACTAAATTTCAACTCAACCTTTATGATTATAGCAATCAAAATGCTGACAGAGAATATGGACAAACTTTCTACCACTTTGGTATAGATTGCGGGATGGAATTCTTCTTTTTTAGCAACACAGATCTTTGAAGGCATTAGGAGGCATCTTGCACCAATTGCGATGGAAGTTGGTAAGTGTAGTCAACTAGCTTCTTCGTCTATGGATAAAATATATGTTCCTCCTTATAAAGGAAAAGATGTTCTTGGTACACCTATACATATTAATCCTAGAAATGATTGACAAGTGGTCAAGCCCTTTGGAAGACACGGATTTAGTTTTATAGGTAAAGCTAATGGACCAAATTATGGCTTAGGGAGTAATCAATGACTATAAATTATAATCCTGTTATTGCTCCTTTATAAATACTAGAAACTATCATAAAAGTTGTTTAGGAACTATACAGGCCTAGTTTGAGGTAGCTAGGCTGCCCAAAATTTCATAAGCTTTATTTGGAACATATTAACCATGAAAATCCTTATCATCATTTCTATGGGATTCATAAATTTAATTTTTTTCGGTGAAGATGGCAAATCAACCATTGAGTCCATTGCTAGATTTACCATTTAGTGTGGTTAATTGGCTAATTATAAACTTTTCAATATTTTCAAGCTTAGATTACTTTCAAATTTATTAATGAGCATAACTTTCTCCTGGTATGCTTTATTAGGCAAGAATTTTATCCTTTTATGGTTTAAAATGGAGAGATTATTTCATACTCGACTTTTACTTATTGAACTTGAAGTTAATACAGTCAAATTGTTTAGAGTTACTAAAAAAAAGTGGCAAGAATGAAGACTTGTTCATCACTTGATTCAAGAAGATAAGAATTCACTATCAAATTGCACTCCTAGAGACTAAGTATGTGAAGTTAGCTTAAAGGGTTAGCTTAAAGGGGTCTCGATATTAAACTTCAAAAAAAAATTCTAAGGTATGGAATTTCATCATTTCTATGAATTGGTAGCAAAAGTGTCTAAATATGAGGAGCTTTTCAAAGAAGAAGGACATCAAAAAAAGAGTTCAGTTGATACTTATTTTATGAAATCAAAATCATATGATTTGGCATAAGTGAATATTCCTAAAAAATGTGTTTGTTCCTCTTTAGAATGGAAATCTCCCACATCAAAAGGAAAATACAAGCACCAATTACTCATATTCAATACATTTTTACACCTTTAAAATAGAGGAAATCTTTGATTTTCGTCGCAGGAAAATTCATTGCTTCACTGTTAAAGTATAGAATTCCCACAAAGAAAGAAATTAAAGGAAGGGACTACTATAAGTACCATAATAAATGGAGTCGCCCAACAAATTCATATTAGATATTTAAGATTATAATTCAATATCAGATCAAGAATTATCATTAGAGAAACCAACCCTAAGAAAGTCACCCTTCACAAAACCTATCACTTCTAAGGAGAGTACTTTAGACCCAAATAACAAGAAAGAATGTGTAAAAGTTTTTTTTGAAAATTAAAATTTTATTAACTTAACAAAATAGTGTTTATAGCTAATAATAAAATAAAAGGGCGTATTAGTCATCACTTTACAAATACAAACACAAGTTTTCAACTATAAAGCTCAAACCCAATGCACTTTCCTATTCATCCTTTAAGGACTTCCATACCTATATTTATCGATGTTTTGCTCGAGGTCTTAGGTAAGGCTTATTTCTTGATACTGATTAACCATTTGTTAATTTAATTTCTCCAAAGCTCAAGATTGCATATGGTGATTCTCCCTAAGATAAGATTTCGCAATGCTCTATTCTTAAGTACTTAGTTACATCTGCTAGGTATGATTCATTTCTTTGAAGGTGAAATTGCATATGAAATAGTGAATCTTTAATCTTCCTTGAATATCATGTTTTTCAATTTTTTTCCATTTGTATGGTCATTGTTGCTTCTTCTATCCTAAGTCGAGGCGATTTGCACTTTATGAATTCTCCTCTATTTATTTATTATTGATTTTTCCCTAACCCATTTGTATACTTATACAATGATTTCTTAAACTGATAGTTGTGATTTTCTAAATATGAAATTATTCCTCTCTTTCCAAATCAACCATAGGTAGACCTCAAATGTAATAAGTAAAATTATCATGTCTTTCCTTCATTTTTATCTTGTTATGTCATTCTATCTTAGGAAACCTTTAAAACTTAAATCTTATAAGATAATTTGATTGTTCCTTAGTGTCTTTAACTATATAGTTTCAGAGAAAGGACAATTAAAATATATATTCTCAAGCTTTCTTCTTGGTATTTGCATAGATAACAATAGTTGTCCCTATTTAGGAAAGTGAGTATATCCTTGGCAAGAATTTTTTCACAACGCAGGAACCATATGCATATTGAAATCTTAGGAGGTAAGCTTGAATATCATACCATCTTATTACATGCTACTATTATCCCCTTTCTAGTTAGACTAGTTTTATATGATAAATTGGTGAATTTAATTAAAAGATACAAAGTATAAAAGTAGGATTCTTCCTTTCAGGGCATAGATTATAATTAGGGATTATAACTTCCAATTGCCTAGGATAATTCCCCCACTAATCGTAGATAATCCACTCATTCACCTTTGTATCTTTAGGAATCTATCATATCAAATTAGCATGAGATTATTCTACTATTAATGCTCCCACCTTACTCCAATTTTCATATAGCATAAAAGTTATATTTCCATTGCTAATTTTACATTTGATGTATTACAGGATAGCGCCATGTTTTCATGAGGTTTGAAAAAAAAAAGGAGATGTCATGTGGAGTCTTAATTTGCTAAAAAACAATTCCTTTTAGATAAAATTCATGAATTTATTGAACCCACAAGGATTCCTTGTTTATTAGAATCCTCCAAACTTTCTTTCCTATAGCCACTTTATTCCTAAAGCTGATGGGAATTATCCCTGATCCCCTGTTCTCTTTATCTTTGCAAACTTGTTTCCATCCTACCTTCACTTTGTATTTCCTATTGTTATTCTAGCCCAATGAAATGTCCTCATTAGTTTCTCCAAAGCTCTAACTAGCCCTTTAGCAAAACAAAAAATGGGAATTCCAATATACATGCATGGAATTGATAGTTTCCTTAATTAACGTAACTTACCTGACATAGAGAGATGTCGATTGTTCCATAAATTTAATTTCTTCTATGCATTTTCAATGATAGGAGTAAATTATTTGAATAGCAATATCTTTAAGGTTATAAGTAACCCTATGTATTTGGAAGGTTTTTTTTTCAATTGTAATCATATTATTCTAGACACTAGATAAATGGTCTACACTTTTAGAGATCATGATGTAGCTCTTTTGTTTGTTGATACTTATCCTTGACACATCCTTGAAAGTATTTAGTGTGTTCATTAGAATGAAGACTAACCTGTCATTTACCTTAGTGAATACTAATAAATCATTTGCAAATAAAAGAGATGATTTTTCAACATCTTGCATCTATTATGGAACTAGAAAGTGGGTCCTGATCAATGTTGTAGTTTAGCATCTTTGATCTACTTCCATAAATAAAAACAAAATGTAAGGGGACAAGGGTTCCCCTTTTCTAATTCCTTTCTTATCATAGAATATCTTTGTAAGATCTTCATTTACTAAGGTGGAGTAAGATGGAGAACTAAAGCATATGTTTACCAAGCCTCTAAACTTTATAGGGAAATTGAAAACCTCCAAGATATACTTTATGAAAGACTAGTTTAAGGTATCATATGCCTTATGCATGTCTATTTTGATTCCACTAATTCTTGGTGCCTTCTTCCTTGAATAGCCCTTAAATAACTCTTAAGACAATAAGATGTTATCCCTTATGTGTCTTCCTTCTAAAAATGTCCCTTAAGATGGATTAATTATCGAAGCTAGTGCTTTTTATAACCTTTTGCAAGAATCTTTATATATGAAATTACAATAGTATATAAGTCTGAATTCCCTAAAAAGGTAGGGTTTGGGCGTTTAGGGACCAAAGTAATAAGTTTTGTTGGTAACTTTAAGAAGCTTCCTTGTTTGAAAGTCGACCTACTCTAAAAGTCAAGATGAAGATTTTGATGAATTTATCACAGTTGGAGAAATTCCCGTATAGTTGATATGTGTTGTTTCTTTTATAAAGCTCCATACCTCGTTAGGCAAAACTCCTAGAAAGAAGGTGGAATCTTTACCAGATAAAAGGAATGCAAAGTAGTTATATTGTTTGTAGGACTAGGAATTTTAAAGAAGATGGTGCTAGAAATACCAGTTGATACCATAACTCAATGTATAAAACCTTTATACATTAAAGCCCATATTAATAAAAGACCAACTTCAAGAGTTTTTGTTGATAATAGGTCGATAGTAAATATTATGCTAACCAAAATGATGGAAGTTTTATGCAAAGACGATTGAGACTTAATCACAACTGAGGTATTTGTTGTCACATTTATTGGTCAGGCTACCAAACAATGGGGAATTCTCCATAAAAACATCATATTAGGGTGAAATTCTTTGTTGACCACTTTCTTTGTTATTGATACACGTGTCAGTTATCAACTTTTATCAGGGTGAGATAGGATTCAGTCCAACTTTTATATTCCTTTGTCTCTTCATCAACATTTGCTCTTGTGGACAGGTAATGAGGTAGAAATTGTCTAGGAAAATTCTTAACCTTTTTATACTAAGGTAGATTTCGTGGATGCAAAGTTCTATGGAGATCATGCAAAGCCATTTCAAATTCAAAAGTTATCCCGTAAGGAGTATATTAAAAAAAAGGATGAAGAAGGGTTGAGACAAAATTAGAACTGTTAGTAAAAATAGCTACCATTGTGCCTTTTAATAGGCTAATAGAGGTTCTAATTATATAGGAACCTAATGAGTAGAATTTAACAAAAGGATGTTACAATAGCTGCAATTATAGAAATCAAATTTTGAATGTAACAAATCATAGAGGATTTAAGGAATTGGAAAAAATGAAAATGTCAACTTGGTTTTTAAAGAAGAAGAATTATAAGTAAAGGATGAGGGTGTATAGGATTTGAAATATGCTCCTTAAAAGATTGGCAACTTCATGAGCTAGAATCAAGAACTGTTGGAGGCAATAAATACTTCATAAGTTAGAATCAAGAACTGCTGGAGGTAGTAAATTTAAGAGATTTAGGAGAATTCCATAAGATGTTTATTAATAAGAATATTGATTAAAAATTAAGGATGGACTTAGTTGAGCTCCTAAAGGAATTTAAAAATTGTTTTAACTGAGGCTATACTAAGATTCCAGGGTTGAATAGAAGGTTGGTGGAATATAGACTTCTTATAAAACTGAAATTTCATCCTAGATGATGGTCCAAAGTAGTGGAGTTAAAGATTAAAAAAGAGGTCAAAAGTCATGTAAGGTTGGTTTCATTAGACCAGCCATATATACTAAATGATTAGCTAATGTTGTACCTGTAGTAAAGAAGAATTGTAAGTTAAGAGTATGTATTGACTTTAGGGATTTGAATACAATCACTCCCAAAGATTTGTACATGATTCCAATTGTAGATTCTTTAATTGATACAATGACTAGACATTTCTTGTTTTCTTTTATGGATTTTTTTAGTTATAATTAGATTTTTATAGCCAAAGCCGATAATTCCATAAAGGATTTCAAATATCCTAGATTAATAAAGACATTTGAATGGGTCATAATGCCTTTTGGTTTAAAGAATGCAAGAGCTACTTTTTAGAGGGCTATAAACGATATCTTCTATGATTTAATAAGTCGTACATTGGAAGTTCATACAGATGATATTGCTGTTAAATAAAAAAGGAGTTTAGTCCATATCGAGAATTTAAAGCAAGCCTTTCATAGGATGAGATTGCACAAATTGAAGTTAAATCCACTAAAGTGCACTTTTGGAGCTTAACCGGGAAATTTCTTGTGTTTCATGGTCCACAATAGAGGGATTGAATCAGATAGAAACAAAGTAAAAGCCATTCTTGAAGCAACACCACCTCAAAATAAAAAGAAACTTCAAAGGTTTTTAAGTAAGGTAAACTATGTAAGGACGTTCATTGCTAATCTAGCCAGTAAAATGAAAGAATTCTCATACCTCTTAAAGTTGAAAATTTTTAAGGAATTCCAATGTGAAGAAAGGCATCAGTTGGCATTTAATAGGATGAAGGAATTTCTTACCAGACCTTTGTTATTGATACTGTTATGAAAGGGAATATGTTTAAAGTTATATATTTCTGCCACGGAAGGATATAATAAGTGCTTACTAGCTTAGAATAATAAGGTCAGCCATGAGTAGGCTATTTATTATTTGAGTAGAATTATCATGACAACAAGAAAGAAGTACATTCATATTACAAAACTATGCTTGGTGCTATATTTTGTTTACTCAAAATTAGGGCATTAATTTTTGTAAAATAGAGTTTGTGTAGTTTTGCAAATCAACTTAATGAAGTACATATTGATTAAACTCTTCATCTTGAGGAACATTAGGAAATGGTTTATGACTTTTGTAGATTTTAATTTAGTGTATTATCCTTAAAAGTAAGTGAATGGGTTAAGTGTTAGCCAACTTCTTAGTGAGCCACTCGATGATAAAAGTTCAAGAAGATATGTAACATTCGATACTTACATATGAAAAGAAACCATGGGAACTAAAACTTATAGTTCTAGTACAGAGAAGTCAGTTGGCGTTAGGATCCTTATAACTGCACAAAATGGAATAAAAACTCTTCTTTCTCTTAAGATGTACTTCTTATGCACTAATATAGAAGGTAAAGAAGTTTAAAGTTAATATATGTAAAAAGACCAAATCTTGCCTTATTGTTTGATATAAAAAATCTTGATCCTCTTTAGCTTGATGGACTTTTTGCTTCCAAAGGTTGACTTCTTCCTTTTTCAACATCAGCGACTTCCCTAACTTCTTAGTCATCTGTTTGACCTCATTGAATTCCTGGTTAAGTTGTGTATCATCCGACTTTAGAGCTTCTTGTTTCTCTCTAATCAATTTAATGGCTCATTTGTGCTTAGTAGCTTGATCCTCTATAAATTCGAATTCATTCTTTAGCTCATGAATTTGGGCTAGTAACTTTTTACCTTTAGCCTCTTATGCATCATATAATCTATTTGGAATTTTTTAGAGTGGCATAGTTTTTGTAATAAATAACTTGGTTATGATAAGACTTCTTGAAAGAAGAGAATTTTTTTTTAGTTTTACTCAAAAGTTCTCTAGTAGTAGATGACTAGGTTATAGAACCAATATACGACAACATGTTTAGGAAAGAGTTGCATTGAATTCAAGCCAAGAATTGGAGCTCCTATTGCATTGTGAGCTTTAAAGAGTTCTCAACTTTTTTCATCACCTTATAACTAACAGTTGGCATAGCATTAGATGGAGTGTCAAGAGAAACATCTAAAAAGACTAGATCAAAGACTTCTTTTAAGGATGCTATTGTTTTCCACACATCTCCTGCCTATGAAACATGGAAGAATTTGTCAAGAGTTTAGCAGACTTCATAAAAAAATCAAAGGAATTCCTATTTTACCTGAAGTAAAGTGACTTTAGCAATCTTTAGTTCAGGAGAACTTCTAGCTCTCCCAGATTCTAATTCATTGGAAAAGGTAGGAAATGGTACACTAGATATCAGATCATCTCTGAAATAAAAACCAAAAGTAAGGATTTATAAAGAGAATAAAAGTACAAAAAGTCAAGAAAAGTAAGATATTGTCACTCATATCATCTGTGATCTTCTCAATAGAGGAAGATGTCTCTTTTATAGGGTGGTGTCTTTAGTCACAGGTTTTGTAATTTCAGTTTCTTCTAATAGTTTGGTGGTCAAATGAGTCAACTTTTTAATAAATCTCTTGGAAGCTGATGTTTTGTCCTTCTTGGAGCTTGAAGAAAATGTACATTTTTCATTTAGTTTTTTCTTAACGATAAAGTTTGCAACCTTGATTGATTCTTCTAAGAATTAGTATTTCTTCTTCTTTATCTTCAAGATCAAGAATTATGAAATCTATAGTGGTAAAAGTTAATGGTAGAAGTTAAACAATTAAATAATCTTTAGCTTGAAGAAGTACCTTTAAGGATGGCAAAATTCAAATAAGGAACCAAACTTTGGTGGCTCTTTTGCCACCAAAGGAGGTAAGCTTCTATATCAACAACACTTGTTGCATAGATTTACATTTCAAAATGCGATAATGCTTAAAGTTACCCTAAGGAATTTATCATTAATAACATTAACTTCAAAGGGGAATCCCACTATATAGTCCAAAAAAATAGACAATAAGGGGAATTCCAAAATAAAACTTGAGTTTTCGACTCGAGAACTAAGGTAGATATAATTCAAAACCTAAGGCTGCAATAGAAATATCATTTTTTAAAATGTTGTCACCACCCACTACGAAAACCCTCAGTTTTTGTAAGCAAGGAATAACTTTTGGTAAACAGACAAATAAGATTCAAAATCTTGAATATTTTCAGTTAATAAGGCCTTTAAAAGAAAATTGACAGGGTTAAGTTGGTATGACTTAGACTTTAAAGACAACAGAAAATTAAAGATTTTTTTTAAAGATTTTCTGCATACACTAGCAAAAAGATGAAGGCCAAGAAAGTTTGGAAATCTAGGATTTGTAAAAGGAAGGCCTTCTTTATCCTTGAGCTGTGGAAAATCGTTGGGGGTCTAAAGTTGGAAAAACTATATGAACCAATTAAGCCTCTATAAAAGGAGGTTAGAAAGACATCTCTAAATAAGAAGAACATTTAAAGGTGTTGAGGTCCAAACCAGAAGTTTCTTCAACTAAGCACACGTCCTTCCTGATAACAAGTAACCAAGCCATAAAGAAAACATACTTAAGTAAAATATAGGTGTGCTTGGCAAAAAAGATAAACGAATTATAGGAGGGAATCCAAAATTTCTAAACAATAGATATAAGATTATGTTGATATTCTAGCTCCTAGAAAGGGAAATTAATTGGAAAAGTCCTTGCCTATTCCAAATAGAATGGTAAGAAAGGTATAACTTGTCTATCCATTTAATCTAATAGTTTATATTTTTTGTCCATGGCTTTAGAGATTTTAGGGCTTAAAATAGAAGAAATTCAGAGGAAAGTTTGATTCACTCATCTCTCTTAGATAGGGGATAGAAGTATAAGGAGATTCAGTGGACAAAGGGATTCTAATGGTCAACGGTAATCATTACTTGTGTTCAAAATGTGAAATTTGTTGGACCCCGAACTTTTCTTGGAAGATTAGAACTATTAAATGAGAAATTGTGGTGATTAGACATGAGTAAAGAACAGATGAATGAAAAATTTTTGAAACAAGAAATGATAGGCAAGAGTAAAGTAGGGAATGAGAAATGTGGATAGATTCATGATTGCTTTGGTGTTTATGGTGGATAAGAGATTTTGAAATGAGAAGAATTAAGGTGAAAGTTAGCAATAAAATAAAAGCAAAAATGAAGTTGTATTTGTGTAGTAAATTGATGAAGAATATGTATATATGTGTATGTTTTGTTATTGGTATTCATGATTAGTCATAGACTATATTTTCTTTATGGATGATACTGATTTTGAAATGGAGTTGAGAATGAGGAGGAAATGAAGTAGAAAAGGTGATTTTAGTATGAGTTGTGTTAAGGAAAGATTGTTTGAAGCAAAATTGGTAGTTGATCTGGAAAATATTCACTGAGTATACTTCAATCTTTTAGCCACAACTTTTTCTCTAGTTATCCAAACGAGATGACTCTTAATTTGAATTAACTTAGAGATATATGGCTACATTTTTTATGAAGACATTGATTTTAAATTCTATCTCTAAGAATCTCAAAATTTGTAATGAAGTTGAGAATTGGGTGCAGTACATTGGTGGAGGAATGTAAATTTCGTATTCTGAATTCGAGAGAAATTCTGGATTGATTTAGGCTGAATTAGAGAAATGTTTCTTCTGTAAAGTTGTAGGTCTTTATTTTATCTTTCCAACGGTATATAGTATGAAATTTTTGAACATCTAAGCTGAAAGTTATGGTCCTTATGAGGGAAGATGTTCAAGAGTGAAGTTGTATTCTTCTATGTTTTGCTTCTTCTGTGATGACGTCATCTTCTTTTTTGTTTTACTTCTACCTTTTTACTTCTTCTGTGATGACATCATCTTCTTCTGTGATGACATCATCTTCTTCTATGTTTTACTTCTTTTGCCTTTTTGCTTCTTCTGTGATGATGTCATCTTCTTCTGTGTTTTGTTTCTTCTTCCTTTTTGCTTATTCTGTGATGACGATATCTTCTTCTATGTTTTGCTTCTTCTACTTTTTCACCTGGCCTATCTTCTATTCCTTTTTTGACCCTTTAGACGATAAAATTTGTCTTCTAAGTCTTCATGAAAGTTGTATATCTTGAAGCCTTCTATTGGACCATCTAAAGAACACCTCAATCCAATATCTGTAGGAAAAGTTATGGCAATTTTTCCAATTCTTCTGTGATGACATCATATCTTCTATGTTTTTCTTCTTCTGCTTTTTGCTTCTTCTGTGTTTTGCTTCTTCTACATTTTGCTTCTTCTGTGCTGATGTCATCTTCTTTTGTGTTTTTCTATCTTCTGTCTTTTTGCTTCTTCTGTCTTTCTGCTTCTTCTGTGTTTTGCTTCTTCTGTCTTTTTTGCTTCTTTTGCTTTTTGCTATCTTCTGTTCTATTTTTGACCCTTCAGACGATAGAATCAATCTTTGAGGTCTTCATAAAAGTTGTAGATCTTGAAGTCTTTTTTCCAACCATTTAATTATGATCTTGATCTGACATCTTTATTGAAATTTTTGCAAATTTTCCCAAGACAGATCCATTTCGATTAAGGACAAAACCAGATTTGATTCTTTGGCCATAACTTCTTCTCTAGACATCCAAATGACTTGATTCTTAAACCATTGGACTCTTAAGACATTGGTATACATCTCCACCAAAAATCATAGTCCTCTAAATCGAATTGAGAAAGATTGAGTAAAAAACATGCGACAGGTACAGTGTGTGTGTTCTTAAATATTTTAAACTGGTATTATTCTACTGAACATACTTCAGTATTTTGATGATATCTTGATTTGTAGAGATCCAAATGAGATGATTTCTAACTTGTGATAAACTAGAGATATAGTGCTACAAATTGTCTGAAGGAAGTGAATTGTAATTCAGTCCCTGAGACTTTCAAATTCTAGATGGAAGTTGAGAATAGTGTACTGTTTCAGTCTAATAATAGTCTGAAATATTTGGATTACAACTTTCGGATTTCTAAACCAAATTGAATGATTTTGGTGTCATTAGAAACTTAAGACAACGAGAAACTTTTTCTAGAAGAAAGTGTTATGTCAAAATGTTCAAAGATATTTTGGCAAAATACTTAAGTTTAAAAGAATATAAGCCTATAAGGAAGGATAAAATGGATTTTTTGGACTCATTAAGGGCATAATTGGAAGAAAAAGTATTATCTTGCATTTTAAGAAGGGAGAAGAATGAAAATTGAGGAAGAAACGAAAAAAAAAGGAGAGAGAATGTCATGAAGAAGAAAGAAAAATATGAAAAGAAAAAAAGAAGGAGAGAAAGAAGAGAAACAAGCTAGGGTTTCATTTGTGTGAGCCCTCAAGAGAGATTTTGAGATTGTTCAAGAAGAGAAAAAGGTAGAGGAAAAAGAAGAGCTTTCTTTTAAGCTCAAGATCCCTTCATTTAGTGAAGAATGGAGGTAAGATCATTTTAAATCTCTTGGATTTTTGGAAGGATTTTAGTTCATGGAGTTTAGAAATGTGCAAGTTTAAGTATTTTAGAACCAATTTTAGTGACTGTACTTTGAGATTTTCAATTGAAAACTCTATTGAGTGGGATTTTTGTTTTTGTGTAAAGGGATCAAGAGAGACAAGAGGAACAAGAGAAGAAGCATTTTGACCAAGTCTATAAGTAAGGAAATCAAGGTGGATACATGTTTGTAATAGAATCAATAAGCCACTACTGTTTTCTTTAAATCAAAGAAAATCACTGATTTCAATTGCATCATAAGTGTGCATTTATTGTTCTTGAAGGTTTTGAAAGTGTGCTGCATATTGTATATAAAAATTTTGTTTGATTTATGAAAATGGTTTTAAAAAGGTATCAAGTTTAAGAAATCAAGTTTTTGAAATGTGCCTTTTCGGGTAATATATTTTACAAGTTATGAAATACATATTATGTGGGTTTGTGTTAGTCCCCTAAGTTAAGGCAAGTGCACTTTGACAAAAGGCTTCTCCTGCCTGCCCACTAGTGACATGGAGCTCCTTTATGGACTCCCATAAGTTCACAGCTAAGTAAGACCATTATGTGAAAATATATAGTACATTTTGTTTTTTAGATCCACCCGAACCATTTTAGTATGCATACGTGCTCATGATAAGTTGACAAGATTGATGCATACATGATTTGTATTATTGTGAATTGTTTGACAAGTTAAGAATTTCATGATATAAATGTTTTATGATTTTTAAATGTGGAATTACTATGGTTATGAAAATGTTCAATGACATTGAGTTTTCAAAGGTTTTGCTTATTTTTCCGTTATAAACTTTTACTCACGAGCTTTCAAGCTCACCTCTTCCATGTGTTGGTCCCCTAAGTTAAGTCAAGTCCACTTTGACAAAAGGCTTCTCCCGCCTGCCCACTAGTGGCATGAAGCTCCTTCATGAACTCCCATAAGTTCACAGCTACGTAAAACCATTATGTGAAAATATGTAGTATGTTTTGTTTTTTGGATCCACCCGAACCATTTTAGTATGTGTACGTGCTCATGATAAGTTGACAAGATTGATGCATACATGATTTGTACTATTGTGAATTGTTTGACAAGTTAAGAATTTCATGATATAAGTGTTTTATGATTTTTAAATGTGGAATTACTATGGTTATGAAAATGTTCAATGACATTGAGTTTTCAAAGGTTTTGCT
>JANPWU010000009.1:1455118-1472185 GCA_024707465.1 Erythroxylum daphnites
TTACTAATTGTATTCGGTTTTACAGAAATCTATAGCAAATACCTATTTTCCATACCCATTTTGTTGGATTCTATCACACATCAAAAACTGTTTTGTGTCCAAACCTTCTTGCGGAACCCCAAAAGCAGTACTAATGCAATTCCAAGCACACACATAGGCATTGTCATCAGTTTGATAGTTTCTCTTATAATATTTGAAACTGCTTTTAAAAAGTCTTAAGTCATTATAATGTGGATAAACATGTTCAAGAAAGAAAAGAAATACATTTCATTAATTTTTGCTCACTTGGGGTCATGTATGAGGCTGGCTAATTCTGGCTTATCAATTATTGGTGATTCATGCTTTTTTTTCTCTGAACTTCAATGAAACCTACCATTTGCCTTTTTCAATATTAGGCGTCTAGGTTGAACTAATCCCATTAATTGTGTGGCCAATATGGCTATGGTTGTAGCAAATCATGTGCAGAAGCAGACTGGAATTCTTCTCATTGCTTACTTTGTACTGGAGCAAGGTCACAATCACCATGTAAGGAGGCACTTTTGGGATTTATACAACATGCCAATGGTAAGGATTAAATTTCAAAATTATTTCTTCGAACAGATTTTTATTTCATGTTTTGATGCTTGTTCGTTCTATTTTCCTTCTTTCAGAAACAAATGATATTTTTCTTCTTGCTGCAAAGGTATGCATTATTGAACTTTATTTGTAAAACTTTCCATTTATTATGTCCGTTTCCTCAAATGGGCAACTCTCCTACTGATTTATCTTTTAAAGTGTATAGCACAACTTTACTGCTGGTAGAAATATATGAGATATGGTCTTAGTGATGCATTTATTGAATTAAGATAATCGCCATTGTTAATTTCCGTGTATATCCTTGTTTAGAAACTTTTGGTGTCATATAACCTAAGTTCTATGATTGAATTTTATAATGCTGCTGTGAAAGATCTTTTCTTCCATGATTTGCGAGATTGGGTGGCTTTGAGAAGTACTGTAGGCTTCCATGGGGAAGAGAGAATAGTGGTAATTAGGTAAATAGAACCCCTCATTGGCATTTGAAAACCGACATCATATGAAGTATTACTACCATTTCTTCCTATGCTTTCATCTTGCTTTTAGTAGCAGCTATCATACTGCTGAAATAATAAGCTTTAGGTTGCATAAAATATGCACATAGTCGCTAAAGTTATATGAGCATGTTCCTGAATTATATAATACCTTATCACTTTACATCTTTCCTTTCAATGCATTGAATTATGAGTTCATTTAAGTTCTCGAGTTATTATATGAAAATAGTACAACACACCCTTAAGAGTTTCCTAAAAATTTAAGTAAACTCCTAACAATTTGACATTTGCAGGTATATGTTGACAAAACAAGCCTTATTTAGACAGATCTTAGTAATAGCATCAGAACAAATTTTTATAAGGGCTTATTTATACTACTTCAGGGGTGCATTACCGAATTTTAATGTATTAAAGGGCTAATTTGCGAGTGTTTGGTAATGATAATCTAATATGTTAATGTCAAAATATTAGGTACTTATCCGTTAAAGATTAGAAATGTTAAAAGCTTATTCATATCTTTTGCCTATAAAAAGTCTGCTCAAGATATAACATTTTAATTTGAAATCAAATGTGTCGTGATGATTTGAAAATTTTGTTTAATAGGTACTGCTAATGAGTGAACTTTTGTTCTATTAGAGAGTGTTGTCAAACAGCTTGATTATGTCCACTCATATTTAACTGAATATTTTAGCATGTCAATTTCAGGCAATTTCATACACCATTATGAGGTATAGAAAGCTAAAAGCTGCTTATTTAAAACATCATGACAATTATTCTACATCAGATGAGATGCCTTTGCTTTTGGAGGCATGGAGGCCGATTTCAATTGGATACAAGAGAAGGTAAATAGTTCTTTTAGTTCTAGCTATTAGTGCTTTATTCATTAAAGTATGTTGATACTTATTCAAATGGATTAGTTGTGAATGATAAAATTAAAGGTTATTACTATTGATTCATTTGAGGTTATTCTATGGATTGGTTGGAGTTTGGTTGATCATGCTGCTGCAAACAAAAAAATGGCTTTTGAGATTTCAAGCAAACACTGGCTCAAACTCATTTGATTTTTCAGGTGGTGGGATTGCATTTCATTGCCAGATGATGTTGATTGCTCTGATGAATCTGCTTTTAGGATGGAAATACGGGAACTTGCATTTGCAGTAAGATTTTGGAATGCATATAATGATATTAACTAAAACTCCTGATTAATCAGTCTGTTAATTGCTTCTGTCAGTATGGCCATAAATGGTTCATTAACTATGATTTAATGAGATGATATGATGTTAAAATCATGCAAAATTGGTTATCTTGTGCAGTATTGCAACTTACATCAACTTTCCCATCTGTGATATGCACTTTGGGAGTTGCTCAACAAACCTATATCTTCTTTTCTCATCTTCCGAGTCCTGCAGAGTACTTATACAACTCCAACAATTGAAGTAATTGAACAACAATTTTTCATCAACAGCTGCAATTAGTATTTAAGATATGAATGCTTCAAGCATGCTAATAAAATTAGGCTTTTCACTTGCATTTTTATGCATAGGTGAGTTTCAATGTTGAAGGGCCATGTGATTGAAATTTCATCATTTAAAAAAAATATATCTGCTAATCCTAGCTCATTTTAAAGATGTGGTTTATCAATCCTACCGTATGCTTCCTCTTGTAATGCATCTTTGGTGAAACTGAATGCATGTTCCTATTACTTTCTAGAAAAAATTTCTAGGCCCCGTTGTCCTAATGACAATTTTGACTTTTGCAGTCATTGCAACTTCTGAAGGATGCTATCTTTGACAAAGAGTGTGAGCCATGTATCCATTCCCCAGTCTTAATTCAAGTGATGAATCCTTTTGAGAAGATATATCATTTTATGTCGTATCTTTTATTTATTTATTTTTGAAATCCTTGACATTTTAAAGTATTCTCTCTTGAGATCTATGGGAATATCATTGGCATGTTTGAGCTAAATAATCTGTAAGCCTCCCAATTTTATCAGCAAAGTTTCTGTAATACTTTGAAGAACTTAGAATAGTCTTGTATCTTATAGATTTGCAAAGACGTGATAATATTTTGAAATTCAAAATTTTCAGTGATCTGGTTGTGGAATCTCCAGTGGAGGATTATTTTCTTTACATTGATGATCTACCACATCCTGACAAGGTTAGGAAATTGTCATTCTCTGTTTCTGACATTTTGAAAATTTAAAGTTTTGGTGCTTTTCCATGTTATTTGTGGCAGAAAAAGGCTGAGGAAATTACTCAACCACTTTTAGATGCACTTGGAGATGACTATTCAGTTTGTTGCCAAGGTATGATTACTAGTGGACCCTGCTTTGTCAGTGAAGCTAAAGATTTTTTTTTGTCATGTTCAATCATCAAGTTCCCTAAACATTTATGTTACATTTTTCCTCATAATGCTACTAGTTTAGTGATATTTGTTCAAGCGAATAGAATAGCCAAAGGCTGGACTTCTCATAAGATGTTTATGTAGCAGAAGACAATTATGATTTGCTTCTAAATGGAACTATTTACTGATGCCATCCTCGAGTCTGTTGGCATCCTTATATGATCAGGAGCTTAACTACTAAGTAAAAGCGTTCTTCTCATCCAATTGGACATGCAAAGTATGAAGTTTTAAGGTCTTAATTTTGTGCAGCGAGTAAACAGAGAGAAGATAGCATTTGCAGTCGCAGTGACACATTGTACTTTGAACCGAAATATTTAATAGAAAGTTGGAATTAAACCTTTAGTTTCTTCAATCTAGTATCTAACCTGGCAGTCTTCAAACATCTATACATTCTGAAAGTGTAATGAGATGATTAAAAAATGTCCTGTTCCTGAAATGCAAATTTAAACTTAATTCTTTGAGCTATGACTATTTTAAGTTAGTTAAATTAAATGAAGACCTCCTATGCCATCCTTTTTATCTGAAAAACACCTGGAGGTCTGAATTTCATTCTAGAGTTTCTTGTAGTTCCTTTTGTCCATATTTTACTAGACAATCTATAATTCAATTTAATTCATGTTTTCAATAAAATCTTTTAAACAGGAAAGGTAAAAGTGAGAGTTAAATTGCCGACAGATATATAGAAAATGACTTATTTTGCTGAATATCAAGTTTTAGGGACCCATTGGGCTAAATTAAGTAAGGAAGCTTTTCAAGAAACAGCCAAACCAAAGTGGCTTAATGTAATTGATTCTTTATGTTACTCTTTCGCATATCGTATGGTGCACTTTAAATGGATGGATTGTCATCTTGTGCATAAGACAATTATTTTTAGTTTGTTTATTCTTTTCCTTCTGAAAGTTATTTGAGGGTATTTTTGTTTTCTCTTGATACATCCTTAGCCCTTTTGCTTGTTTTTATATATAAGTTAGTTGCTTGATGATAAGAGTATTGATATTCAAATTTTTCCAAGGTACCGCATTCTATCCACTACAAAGCTGCATGAATCATTCCTGTTGCTCAAATGCAAAAGCTTTCAAAAGGGAAGAGGTATATTTAAAGAATGCTCCTACGTAAGGTGCTCTTTTGGATTCTGCCAAGAGCCGTTCATTTTTCCTTCACCAAAATGTGGGGCAGATTTCTGATGAAGTGCAGAGTGTTTATATTCTTTCATGATTATGATATTCTAATTTCGTATTTTTCTCCATTGTAGGATAGAGATGGCCAAGCAACTATAATCACCGTCAGACCCATTTCCAGGGGAGAAGAGGTTATTTGATCAAATCTTGTATCTGATTCTTAGTCCTGTGTATTAATTACTAGCAAAAGAAGAGCTTGACTATGCATATATACGTGATAACAGAATGGGCTGTAACTGGTCTTTTCAGGTTACCATTTCATACATAGATAATGATCTTCCATTTGAAGAGAGGCAAGCATTGCTTGCAGATTATGGGTTCAGGTGCAGTTGTGCCAGATGCTTGGAAGAAGGATCAAGATAGCTGTGAAGAACAATGAGAAGCACTGGAAACAATAAACATAGAATTTCAAGCTTTGCTGACTGTATCACAGCCTATCACTTCGAATTTGTTACAAGTATTAACAATTTAGCAGGATTGATAAGCATTGGTAAGAAGTTGAAACAATGAGAAGCGCTGGAAACAATAACGCAAAACATAGAATTTCAAGCTTTGCTGACTGTATCACGGCCTATCACTTCGAATTTGTTATAAGCATTAACAATTTAGCAGGATTGATAAGCATTGGTAAGAAGTTGAAGTTGCACCGAATTCAGGTACTCTGGGGCATAGTTCCTGATTCACATATCCTTACTATGTCACCTGTAATTGATTCCAATTTTTATCGGTAAAACCCTGTAATTAATTGCTTGGAAATTTTGATGTGTTAGACGACTGCAATTACATATTTATGAACAAACACATTTAAATAAAGTGGAGAATTGTCTCTCAATTGATGCCTGGATGAGATTGAAAATCTTTAAGTCTTTTGCAATTCCAAAAGTAATTAGTTTCAACTTAGATTATGTATCAAGTTAAACGGATATGAGATTAGCCTAATTATAAATATATCAATATTGGAGATATGTGTTTTAAGAAAATAAAGTTAGTGAGAAGTTACTCATATAGCTCATATATGATGAGGATATTATAATGATAAAGAGTGTCATAGAGACATCTATTTTCAAAAGTACAAACTCTTATATTTTTAAACTAAATGAGTGCATATGGCTAGATTTGGCTCACAAAGCGCTAAATAAATGAAGAGGAAGTAATACAGTGCAACTAACCGAAAAAGATGTTATAATTATGACATATAGGTGACTATAAAGAACTTGAGAAAGTATAATAGTTTAAGAAAAAAAAAGAAACAAAATTTTCATCCATAGGAAAAGCAAATTTAAATAATATGGCAAAGGCACAATTTACATATTGATGCATAAATTATCAATATCTTTTATATTGTAGTTCATAATGCAAAGTAAAAATGGTCATATCATCAATATCATTAATAGCTGTAATTTTTAAAAGTCCTAAGATATGGGTTATGACATTTTGGGCATCATTTGTAATTGGACATCTTTGATTATTTGAGGAATATTATTATGCTGAATATTCTATCTTATGTGGGACTCTTTGAAGATGATATTTATTTGGGATAAAAATCCTAGTCATGATAGGATTTAATTGAAATCAAATCACCATATCTTGACTAAGATAAGATGTAGAGTTTTGGTGATTTTCGGGCTCTTCTTGACAACCTATTTTGGGGATAATGACTATCTAAGGTAGCTGATTTTTTTCGTGATTTTATCTATACTAGACAACTAATTTTATCTGCTTAGAGCCTGAATTTTCAAGGTTGATTTGTGAGGGAAAAACATACACAACATGGTGACTTGATAGCTGGAATTTCGTTGATCAAAAACGATTTTTTGTGAGCTGATATTTGTGTGATTATGTCCCTATTTGTTGAGTGTTTTTCTCAAAGGGCTATGTGACTTTTCTAGGCTGTCTTCATTGTTGTTTACCTAGTGAATAGCTCCAACAATTTTTGTGTAGTTGCAACTCTTGTGTTTATGACGTTTCGTAATGAAACATTTTTTTATATGAGGCGTTTTCTGGCTATTATACATTGGATATTCTAGTGACAATATTGAATGTGTACAACAGATTTCTTGATGGACAACTTCCTAATCATTCGTTGAAAAGCCACATTATTAGGGGAGTTGTTTTCTTTTCTCAAGTGTCTTTGTTTATGTCCTTATTGCTTCAATTACCTGAGTTGTTTTATTTTCTCCTTTTTATTGTCGAACATTGTTAAGAAAATCTTCTGTTGAGGTTAGCAAGAGTTGGTTATGTTATTAGGTGAGATTTACTTTCATGGGTGGTAAGGACGAGGGACAACGTCAAGGTTAGGGTGAGCTGGCCCAGGGTCCCAAATACACAGGTAAGGTGTGCTGAATTGTATTACCAAATCTCGAGTGTTGATTTTCTTAATTTGTTTTTATTTTTCTATTTTTTTGTGTTAGAAAATTTATAGTTGCTAACATAGTTTCTTTATATCAAACAACCACAAATACAATTCATAGTAACTGCAGCTGAAATAGAATTTTTGCGAAACTACTTCCTTTTAGATTTTCAATCAGTATCCGAGCGAGATTCACTAAATCAGAACTTGGTATGTCAAGTTGGTGTAGATTTGTGTTTCGTAATTATGGTTGTAAGAGAAGGGGCATCAATCATTAGGCCTCTGTTACTATATGGTTCGAATTACTCTGCTTAGAAATCAAGAATGAAAGTACTCGTTCAAGCACAAGGAACTATGGTATGGAATTCGGTGTTGAAAGGCTAGACACATCCAATGATGATTGATGAAAAGACTGAAGCAGTACTTAAAGATCCATCTGAATGGACAAGAGCTAAAGAAGAGGGAGTGCTTGGCAATTCTCATGCATTGCATGCAATCTTCAATGTTGTCGATGAAGGACGCTTTAGTATGATTTTTGCATATGAATCAACAAAAGAAGCATTAGACACATTACAAACAATACATGAGGGATCAAAATTAGTGATAGCTTTGTAACTTCAGATATTGGCAGCTAGATTTGAGGAGGTTAAGATGGATGAAAGCGATACTATTGGAGACTTCTATGAGAGGTTGCATGATATTGCCAACTAAGCACATCAACTTGGGAATAAGTATTCGAATATGAAAATTGTCAATAAAACTTTGGAAGAAGCCCATGATATCAGTGAATTATCTTTGTATAAGGTAATTGGCATTCTTACATACTTTAAGATGCATTTGTTAAGAGATAAGGGTGAGAAGAACAACGGATTGGCATTACAAGTCGAGGTTGGTAAAATCGTGAATGATTTAGGAGATATATTTGATGAGGATGAAGATATGATGTTATTAATAAGAAATTTCAACAAGTGGCTAAGGAAGATGAAGAAAGATAGACTTGAGTTCAAACATAATGGTGGGAGTTCTTCTAACAATAACTTTAAACAACAAACAAAAGCAAAGAAGATATAATATCATAAATGTCATGGTTTCAAACATATACAAGCAGAATGTGCTAACACTCTTAAAAGGAGAAAAATGGAAGTTTTACACTAATACTTGGAGTGAAAACAAATATGAAAGGGAGTACATCAACCAAAAAAAAATTGTGAGTAATCATGCTGTGTTGGTTGCTTTAAACAAAAAAAGTCCAGTTGCTTCCTTAGTAGCAACCAGTGAAGAAACTGAGGACAAAAATACATAGTTTCAATTATAAATTCAAATTCAGATTATGACAGTAATGACAATGACTCAGAATTCAAAAGAAAGGCATCTACAAGGTCTATGAATTAATGTATGCAAAATGGATGCAAATATGTAAGAAGAATGAGAATTAAAGAAGGAAAATTCTAGCATGAATAATATCATTCAAGATCTAGAGAAAAAATTATTGCCTACAAAAGATGAACTTGATGAAACAAAATTGAAGTTAGTTAGTACTTAAAAAGGAATAAGGATGTTAAATAAAGGTACCGAAAAGCTAGAACAGTTGTTGGGAATTGGTAAGATCAAAGGAGATGTTCAAGGTGTTGATTATAAAGGTGAATGTTCTAAGTTGAATAATGGGCAAAATGGTGAAGCTAAATTTGTTAAAGGAGAAACTTTAAAGAGAAACCAAAATTTTATGCCTACATGTCACTTTTGTGAGGTAAATAGACACGTACTTGTTATAAGTTGTTACAAAAAATATTTTAGAAGGCTCAAAACCAAAAATCTAGGCATTCTTTGATGAACTTTCGGTAGCAACCAACGTTACCAAAGAATACTTGGGTTAGAAAGGGTGAAAGAAGCTACTTGATGGATTTTCAAAGTTGTATGAATGGCCACGTTACTTTTGGAGATGGAAAGAAGGCCACAGTTATTGAAAGAGGGACCCTTTGTATGGATGATCTAACAACAAACTTGGTGGTATAAGAAACCCTTGAAAATCAGCCTAAAAAATCATAACTAAGACGCAACGAAGCTAAGATCAGAAACTGTCTAGATTCACATTTAGTTGTTGCTGGAAAAAAGATTGTTCAGACAGAGGACAAGTTGGTTGCTTTGAAGGAAGAAACTAACTAGATAATTGATGACAAACACAATATGACAAGGAATAAGGCCGGATTTGAATTTCTTCGTGGAGCACAGGGACTATGTGCTTTACACTTTTAAAGTATATTGATATTGTTTATTTAAAAGAAAAGGGGTTTGAAGGAATTAACCTCTAGACTTTTTGAGTTTTCTATTTATGGGTTTTCTAAGGTTTAGGTGTTTGGTGTGTGTTTGGCTGTTCCTTACTTATTGAATAGCATATTTGATGTGTAAATGAGCCTCTACTTGATGATTTGAGAGTTTTGCTTATGAATTTTGATTTACTGAGTTATGTCGAGAAAGTGTTGATACCTGGTTGGAGATTTGTAGGAAAATTCAGGTTTTCAATGACTTTAATTTTTATCTTAGTTTCTCTCTATATTATGGGCTGTATGAGTTTGGGCAATATGCATTCACTGGAAACAGAATGTGCTACTACAACTCTTATGTATCATCTTTAGAAGAGGGAAGTTTTATTTGGAGTTGAGAGACCTGTAAAGGTTTCTTTTGCATAGTCCCTCATTGACAATGGTGATGCAATCATGACCTAGGTGAAGAATGTATTTATTAATGGTCTACCCGCTCAGCCTAATAACGATGGAATACTCTGGCTTTAACCAAGTTTGTTTTTGATCATCCTATAAATTTAGCTGAGTATAAACAATTTAATTTGGATGCTTTGTTGACTAAGAGGAATTGTTGCATGCTTCCTTATTTCCACAACATTTTGATGTTGAGTTGGAGTGAGAATTTTATTATGATTTGGATAAAGTAGTGATGGATGATACAACTTTATGCTTTCATATGGTTTATATGAGGAGAAGATTGATTAAATTTGATTATGATTCGTTGAATGCATTTTTGGGGTTTATGAATTTAACCAGTCGTATGCGAATGGCTTTAATATGAGTAACAATATGTTGGCTAGTGTTTTGACTGGTGGTAAATTTTCATCTTGACTTTATGCTACTACTGTTGAGTCCGTGCTGCGTACCGAGGCAAACGGGCCCTGGCTCAATGGTAAGAGGCGTTCATTGGAATGGAACAAAATCTTGAGGTCTTGGGTTCGAGTTGTGCCCAAGACCAAAGAGGACAATACCTTTGAGGGTTGTGGTCGTGTGTGGGTATGCGGGGCCCGTTTTCCTCGGTAGGCAGCACGAACCCAACATTAAAAGGCGTGGCTCAATGGTAAGAGGCGAGCGTTTAAACGCTACAAAACTATGAGGTTGCGAGGTCGAATCGCAACCAAAGCGGACAATACTAATTAATGGGGTACTGAAGTTGGTGGGTCCTCCACCCGGGTCTACCAACTACACTATATGCTTATGATTCTTCTGCTGCATCTACTGTTAATTTTTATGCCTCTTTATTTACTGAGATTAATCGCATTAAAAACATTCTTCATTTTGGCATTGTTTTGTCCTAAAGGGGAGATATATGATTGTTTATTTTTAATTGATACTTGCAGATACTTGCAGAGGAGGAAAAAGGTGGAGACTTGTCTGACAAGCCCATAAGGAAGAGGTTATTGTTGATGATGAGGGCGCAATGCATGTTTCTAATGGATGGATAACTGCCTCAAACGATATTGAAATAGATAATCAAATAGTCCTCGTTAAGGACGAGAAGTACCATCCGACTGCAGAAGAGGTTAATGGTGAAGATGTTGAGGCATTGGTAATGGATGAGGATGAGTAGCCCCTTGAACAACCAATAATTAAACGTATTAACAGCCTTAAATTTTAGGTTGGGGTTAAGGATTCGTCAACTGATTTTTTTGACACTGTTCATAACTTTATTTTCAATAATCAAGCTTATGTTCTAATTGTTTCATATTTGTTGAGAGAGAAATCATTTATTAGGTTTGCACAAATTGTACTTGAAGGTATCTTTCGACATTGCTCAACAATTAATGGATGTCAAGAGATCTCTCGCTTGATGTGGAAAGAAATCAAGCAAAGTTTAATGCTACAGAAGTATATAAATCAATATTATTTGGAAAGAGTTAGTATTTACTGGCTCTCATTCATTTTTATGTGTCACATTTTGAAGCTTTAAGATGGCCTTTCGGTGTACATATTATATTCTATCGTCTTCTTTTTGTAAATCAAAATATTAAAGAAAAGCCTTCATTTTCCTTTTATTTTTCAATTGGAATTTAAATTCTCGATATTCATCATAATCTTGAGATGTTTGACTAGCAGAGAACAAAGACCTCAAAATTTTCTAGATTGTATTGTTTATCTCCGGGAGTATGATGTTCCTTATCATGTTTGTTTTGCCGCAGACAATAGTAAGGTTCCTTACGAAATGGTGTTGTTTTGGACATATTTAGCCACACATATGTGTGATGATTGTCCATAATTTTATTTTATCACAAAAGTGACATGTGTTTGAGTTTTTTAATTTCATTATTCTTTCTAATTCTTAAAGTTATTACTCAATTAAATCTTTAGCATGTGACCTATGGTTGTTCAACATTTAAGATTGACTAAACCACATTTCTGTTAACTTAACTATGTCTAAGGAAAGATAGGAAATAAATCCAATAAAAGTATAAATTGATTTATGATTGTATCAATGATCATTTTAGGATTCCAAAGGTGGATGTGAACTTAGAATAAGGTTTATTTTTATTCATTTCTTTATATTTTAACTTACATTATTTCCTAATTATATTTTTATATTATTTCATTATAACCAGCCCCCTCCCCCCTCTTTTTTGTGTTTATAATGCAAAAAATACAGTTAGGTTCTCTATATGGGGTTGACTATTACTCACACTAGTACATAAGTTCTCTAAAGTAATAAGTATAATTTTTTTGGTGTAGGCAATAACACACCAAATTAAAGTTGTTATTGAGAAGTTATTTTTATCCAATTTTATGTTTTATTCTATTTTTTTATGTTTGTTACGTATCTTTTCCTCTTTAATTATGTATACTTGTTATTTGATACTCTAATCAAGGTGAATTGAAGTTTAATTCAAAAATAGGAATAACCTTATGTTAGTTAAGGAAAGAAGCTAAAAAGAAATTGCAAGAGGGCAATTGATCTCCTAATTTCTTATTTAATAGTGACTCCAAGTTAGAAGGATAAAAACTTGTGGTTGGATATTAAACTTTAAAGGAGTTGATAGTGCTTAAGCTAAATCAATGGCCTTTGTGCATTAAATTTCTAATTTTAAATGTTAATTTTGAATTAAAATGAAGACTGATACATTTATAGTGTACTTTAATAATCTTATCAGTGAAGGTCCAAGAAAAAATTTGAAGGAATTCCATATAGTATACTCAAGTATTAAGACATAACGAATAATTGATGAGCACATTAAGTTAAGATAATTTTTCTTTTCTTGGGAGAACTTGCTAAAGATTCATTGCACTAATTTCCATCATATTTAATCAATTCATGGACTGAGATGCAACGTAAATTTCTAGAGAAATATTACTTAAATCCTATGCTATAAATATAAGAAAAGATTTATATGGCATAAGGCAGTACAAAAGAGAGATTTTCTATGAGTATTGTGAATGATTTAAAAATCTTAATGCAAGCATCCCAAATCATCATATTAGTGACCAACTTTTGATTCAATAATTTTATGAAAGAGTTGCTGCCAGTGGAGAAAAATATAGTAGATATTGTAAGTAAGGAGCATCAATAGACAAACCCCTTAAGACTGCCAAAGATTATTCTAATTTATAGCCTTAAAGGATAGTTAAATATGTTACTTATATAGGGAAATGAAATAATGTTTCAAACTATTTTTTTCATTATGAATACAGATGATGATTCTTCTCTTTATACCTATTTTCTTAGGAAGACCATTCCTAATTATTGTTCGGACCAAAATAGATGTGCATAATGGTACCATCACAATGGAGTTTAATGGTGAAGTAATTCATTTTTTAAGATTTTTAAAGCCATGAAATATCTTTATGATATTCATTTTATTTTTACTATAACTATTGTTGACTTTGATGATTCTATAGTGTAGGAAGTCTTTGAGTTAAATGATAAGTGATCACCCAAATCTATAAGTGTACAAAATCAGATGTAATAAGTTTAAACCAATAGTGATATTAATCCTATCAAAGCAATGAAACTAAAGTAACCAAATTGTTATAAAAGTAATAATTTACTAAACTAATGAAATTAAGGTGATTAACTATCAAAAGGAAATAAATATACATAATATGTTAAGGTTTTGGTTCACTTGTGAAGAATTTCAACGATCAAATAGTATTAATTTTCAAGGTCGAATAACTTAGGATATCTATATCTTCTCTTAAGATTACATAACTATATCTAACTGAGCAATTACCACCTCTCATTGCATAACCTAATTAAATTAATTAAAAGCAATTAATCTATTATTTATTACAATAGTCTAGGATATCTCTTTAAACATCTTTGAGTTTGAATTGATCTCTCATGTCTTTGATAAAGTTGTTCTACACTATGATATTTCCAATTAACTTTGATTTCTCCTTAATCAGACAACTATGGAGAATGCTACAGTTAAATCTAGAATTTTACCTTTAATTATCACCCACAACTCAATCAACCACATATGAGAAAATATCATATAATTCACATAAAACATGCTAAAAATGTTAAATTGTAAGCTAATTTATTTACTATAAACATGAAAAATATACGTCAAATTCCTCTATACTTGACGCATTGGTTGTCTTAAATCAATTGATAAAAAGAAAAATTAACTAACTAGACTAAAATAATTAGCACAAGAAATAACTCCACTTTCATAAGTGTATGGTGGTATTTAACAAAAGCCATAAACCTTTGAACTCCTAGGTGTCCCTAGTAGCAGAGGAGTTATAGTCTCCCGATAATTTACCAAAAGAATACCTACAAACATTGGCCTATACACATTAGTAATCTAATTATCAATATAGTTAATTATGAAAATTTTAAAACTTTACTCAATTTTGTAAGACTAAAAAGTAGAACTAAAATGTTCTAACTTTTATTTTTTAGCAAAAATAACCTAACGTTACGTTCTCTATTAATGTGGACGATATGGCGAGTCACGTAAAGTTAGTATTTTTGGCTAATTGGCTTCCATATATTGTATTTATGCCACATATGAATTTTATTATTTAATAATATTTTACCCTAAAATAATTATGAAGTAAAACGTATGATGAAGAGTATACTTATTTTAGGTTTATGATATATTTAATTTGTTAAATAATAAAATTCATATATGGCATAAATACAATTTTCCGCGGCCACATGACAAAAATGTTAATACGATATGGCTTCTCACATCATCCGCACTAATTTATAACTTAACGTAAGGCTATTTTTTGCTAAAAATTGAAAATTAGAATATGTTAGTGTCACTTTTTTAAGTTCCGGCTAGTATTGCAAAATTGAGTAAAATTTAAAAATTTTCTACAATTAGCCTTAGTTAATAACACAAATTATATATATCCCAACCTCCAATTGAATTGTAAAACTTAAGCACATAATATTTCTTAAGTAAATCACTATACAATCAACTCAATTCAAACAGTATTTTATTTCCTTCATTAAGTTCAAATACTTCAAATTGATATTTTTCCTTATAAGGAATCACTCATTCACCCAAGTATTTGATTTTTCACGTGAGGTACGCCCATAATCTTTTTGTGAAATTAAACTTACTATTGACTTGAAAGTCATCTAATCTTCACTAATCCAATAGATACATACAAGAAAAGAAATCAAAAGGTCTTTGAATGTGGTTGTAATAGGTCAAAAGGATAAGTAGGTTAACAAAGGAAAGGAATATGAGAAAAATATTTAAAATTAGTATAACAAGTAAATCAACAAAATGATCAATAAATTTGCTTTAAGACCCCTCGTATCTTTTAAAAAAAATTCCCTTTTCTCTCATTTTTATCAAGTGCAATACCAATCAAATTTTAATATTTTTAATTATTTTATTTTATTTTATTTTGAATTGGCATTAAGCTCTCCTTTATTGCAATCACTTCCACACTTATTTCTTTACACACCATATCCCATAGCATTAAATCATGTGCAAAAGTTTTACTAATCATGAATTAGGATAAATTACTTATTTTTCTTTTGAGGTCAAGGTTCTTTGGGAAAGATTACAAAGAAAAAAGCTAAAATTTTATGCTAAACTCAAAAGTTTCACTAGTGGTTTAATGTACAAAGGAGTTGAAAATTTAGCTCACATAAATTCTAATTGTCTTTATTTACCAAAAAAAAATCTAATTGTCTTTATCATTTTAATGTTGATACATATGTTACATGTAATCTTGAATAGAGCAAATGTAAGTTCTAGAAGTTCAAAGTCAAAGAAGATATCCACATTCAAAACAAGAAATTTGCACACTAGGTCATTTTCTCACAATGTAAGTAAAGTCAAATCAAAATATCATCACCTAATGAATTTGATTTCCTAGAATTCATAAAGTCAAATTTTCATAATAATCACTTAATCATATTATATACCTATTTTTTAGCATTTAATGTAACTATGAATTATTCATAAATGTTTCTATCAACCTATAGGAACTAATAAGATTCGAAGTATAAAACAAAAAGACAATTAAAAATTTTGAGAAATTATGAAAATCAAACTTTAATAAAACAAATTTCAATTCCACCGATACACTTAAATATGACATTATCCTTAATGTTAAATAAATCAGATAATAAAAGCAATTATAAAAGATAATAAAGTAGAGAAATCTACCCTAATTTTATGGAAGGTTGATGTGATAAAATTAAAAATATTTGATAAAATAGGTTAAATAAACATTAGTAGAAATCAAGAACTAAGAAATTAAAATAAAAGAAGATTGCAGTTAGAATATTGAATTGCCTCCAAACAAACGCTAAATTTAATATCTATAACTAGACATGGATGGTCATAATTATGGATCAATCTTACGAATATTTAAGATAGTTTATGTAACATCCCACCCCCGATGGGAAGGGTAAAATCGTAATTTTGGCAAAGGATGAAAGTGACTAGGACTAATTGGAAATTTCCATGCATACTGGTATTTGTGAATAGTGAATTTGTGCACATGAAAAATAACTGTATATGCATGCATGACATTTCCGGTATTTGTGCCTACTGAAATTGTATTGTGGATAACGGGGTAATTGTGTTTAAAAAATTATTTTGATTGATCCATTGTGTATTTGATATTTTACGGGAATTATATGAATTTTTCTGAAATTTTCCGGAGAAAATTTCCGGATCGGAAAAATCGCCAAAGTGGCGAACCGGTTGATTTTCGGTATCGAAAATTGCTGTCCAATGGCACTATAATATTGGGTACATGATTGTGGGATTGAAATTAGGGCCATTGGAATTGAATGGGTCAACTTTTATTAGGGTTTTTAATAAACCCTATTACATGTTTTTGTTTTTTTCTTCTTTTGTCTTTTTCTTAAAAAAATTGCCAAGTGTCTTAATAGTTAATGCTTGCTTACTAAGCATTCTCGGTTGTTCCAAAAGACAAGAATGAAAAAGATGAGTTTGAGTTATTTTGTTCTCTTCCCATCCGAAAGTTGCTCTCCTCTTTCCCTTTTAATGATTTCTTTATCCTTGTAAATGGCTACTCTCCTCCACTTTATTAAAGCCTCTCCTACCTTAAGTGCTTGCTCTTATTTACCTAAAGCACACTCAAGCCCCTTCTTTAAGGTGGTGATGTCGTGTATGTGAAGTGGAATGGTGATGTGGTGAAAAGTTAGAGAATTGAGGAGTTGAAAAGCTTGATTAGGTAAGTTGTTGTTTTAAGCTTTAATTATCCATTTAATGAATGAATTAGTAGTTAGTTGCATTGATTGGAAGTTATTGTTCATTATATATGATTTATGATGCATGAAGGTCATGAAACAT
>JANPWU010000009.1:1890665-1901214 GCA_024707465.1 Erythroxylum daphnites
CCAATATTTATAACAGCAATCCACTAAATAGAAGTACCAATCGACATCAGACGCGTGGTGAAATCCGAGCCGAGGTCAGACACGTGGCAAGATCTGAATCGAGGTAAATTAGGGTCATTAAAGACCCGAAGCGGCGTGACAGCCGAAGGGACACGCCTGACAGCGTGTGACAGCGCATGATAACTGCGCGGCAATTGAGATGGCGTACCATTTCAAATTTAAACGGCGCTTAGAGGATACGAATCGTCAAGTAATAATTAAGCCTAGCCTATACCCAGATATTGACGACCGATCGACCGCCCTGCCTCGGCGTAAACCGATCGATCGCCCCTCCTTAACATGAGTCAATCGATCGATCAGCTGTCGCCCGAACAATGGCTCGCTAGCCCGATCAGTCTCTTGTCATAACAAGAATTACTGTATATAGGGCGTTGATCTTTGATCGACCGGTCTCGCCACGAGTAGCCACACCAATGAGCCGCACAACCTTTATGTACTCCTTCGACCCTTCTCTTCGGTCAGACTCGAGGAGTAGGGGGGCTTATGGTTGGGTCGGCTGGGCCGGCCTAACCAGGCCCAGTCCCAGGCCCGGATATCGACAGCCCAGTCACAGGAGGTAATCTCCCATGCAAACACAACAACTCACGTAAAGACCTAAACCTAGCAGTAACCCAGGTATATAAGATACTATTCCTCCCTGATTCAGGTACAAGATTATTACCCTATTTTTCTTTGTTCTCAGCAACCGAAACCTACATAAAAAAGACTGACTTGAGCGTCGGAGGGGCCTCCCGGGAATCAACTCCCGGCTCGTCGTTATCTGTTTTGCAGATATTTTACAGCTAGAGTCGCACAGATCATGGATCCAAACAACGACGTTCAACCACAGCAGAATCAGACTGAATCAAAATTCAAGCAATTTTATCAAATATTTCCCATAAGACTTTGATGCTTGGAAGAAGACAAGCATTGAGTTTGAAATTTGAAATAAAAGGGACGTGATCAACTCAACACAAAAAAAAATCCATTCCTTTGTCACAACTTTTGCAGCCCTGCTCTAACTAAATAATTTAACCTTTGTTTTCAATTTTCTTTCTTTCGCGAAAGGGCACATCATATATGATTATTATTATTTTAATGCAACCGTATCTTCATGCGGGTGGAGAGGTTAACTTTAGGTTGCAGGAAAAAAATTTAATATCTGCCAAAAACAAAACGACAAAACAGTGGAATTGATCCCACCAGACAATTATAAGTAAAATGAAATAAACGTCGAGATTGAAACGACGTTGTCGTGGGATGAACGCCTCTATTTTTGCCAAGTTTGATTGGTTAATGATTTCATTTAACGGGATCACCCTTCTGACACATCACGATCTTAGAAAGATCAGTCAAGTCGGCTTAAGGTAAAATTAAACGCCCTTCATATCTCCATAAAATACCAGAAATACCATCGACTCCTAAGGGTTGACCGTGAAACTACCCGAAATACCCTTGATGAATCTTCAGTCAAGGGCAAATGTCATTTGCTGTGTGTTATCACGTGCTCTCCCATACTTATCTGCTGTTTGATGAAGCTTATATTAATAAAACTTTTGTTAGTTTTTGTATAGTTTTTCTGAAAAGAATCTTTTTAAAAAATTAATTGAATATTTAATTGTCATTTAAAAAAATTAAAAAAAAACTTCATATAATAAGCTGTTTGGTAACATAAAAATAAAAAAATTAACTATATTTTATTTTATAATAAAAATTATTTATGTATATAAATAATAGTTAAAATATATTAAATAATATGTAAAGCACAATATATTAATTATTATATAATTTTAAACCATATAAAACATAAATAAAAATATATCTAACCAAATCTTTTATATAGATTATAACATAAGTAAATTAATATGAAAAATAAATATTAAAATATATAAAAAGTCAAATAATATTATGTAAAATTCAAAATAAATATCAAAGTTAAGTAAATAGTTAAATACATAATAAACAGAAAGTTGAGTTTATGGGTATTGTAGAAATTATATATAAAATATAAGGACAAAAAAGACTAAAAATAGGCTTATTAATTGATCTGAAAAAATATACCTAAAAATGCTTTTTTTAGAAGCTCCAAATTTGAGCTTTTTAAAAAGATGCATTTCGGCTGTTAAAAAAAGTCATATCTATTAAAAAAGTATTCTTATTTTACAGTTAAACACTCATTTTTTCTTGAAAAAGGCTTTTGTAGTAGAGAAATGTACTTATTGATCTCTTAAAAATCCATTCAAGCATGTATTACTAAAAAAGTCATATCTATTGAAAAAATATTTTTTTATTTTACAGTTAAACACCTATTTCTTTTAAGAAAGACTTTTGTAGTGAAAAATTGTACTTTATTAACCTCCTAAAAATCCATCCAAACATGTACTTAATATGGTTTATTATTAACCATTTTTATATTAGGTTCCGTTTTATCTCAAAATCAAATTGGATGCCAATTCATGAGGGTTCAATGACGGGCAAATCCTAGTCTTATTAGCCAATGGTGTGATGTGATCAAGTTCAACGAATAGAAGGTAGGAAGACCAATGTACGGTCCACCAAGATGGTCCATTTCCCTAGTGGAAAGAACCGGATTGTTTTTTATTAGTAGGCCCCATTTGGAGGGACCAATGAAGAAGAGTGCGCCCCATCTCCATCCACTTTTGCGTACTGGATCAAGATAGACCACGAAATCACATGAAGAGACCAATATCTAATCTAAATAAAGATCCTAAGAAATGGGAAGAATAGTACGAGTAAAAGCCATTGCACAAGCTTCAGTTTTGAAGATTAGGGTCCTGCTTAGTCACCATTTTCACGGATACGATAACTTCTTCTTCTTTAGTGACTATGATTATTATAATGGTTTGGTTGCCTTGTTTGAAACAATTGAGAGGTGGTTTACTAAAGGCTTTTTTTTTTTTTTGGGTTAGTGGGAAAGAAAATATTGTTTTACAGGAATGTCAGATGGAGGCTACTGGTTGTGGTCACACTCTCACACATAATCTACTGTTTTTCTTCTCTCTCTTCTCTTTATAGTTTGACATACTGTTTCTGTCTCTGAGAAAAGCTCTCTTTCTCTGGGTCCTTCCACTATATAATTTTCTCATCTGTCTTTAAGCACCTGATCTGGTTGCTCCTTACACTATTTTTGGCTTATGTATATTCATCGTAGTTGAGAACAGCAGTGCGTGTTTAGCGTGTAAGTGACATTGCTCGCTCACAACTCACAAGTCACACCCTTTCTGCAAAACCAAAGCAAGTCACCTGCTTCTTTTCTATTTGTCTTCTTTCACATCGCAGAATATGCCCTTGTGTGGCTCTCTTTTGGATTCTTAAAGTTTTTCTTTTCTGAAACTATTTCTATACCCCCAGAAAGAAACAATTTTTTTTTTTAAGTCAAAAGGAACTTGAAGGAAGACACTTCATTTGAGGTGGGTTTTAAGGTCAGTCATCTGGGTCATGGCAGTCAGCTGTGATCTTGAAGTGGATGTCAATGGCGGAGAGACTTTCATGGTGCACAAGGTAAACTCGACCTTTTTCCTTTCCAGACTGATGGGCACGGATGTTTTCATTTAAGTTTTCCCCTGCTAATTCGGTGAACTCTTACTATCTATCAGTCAGTATTGTACAATTTATTCACAATTAGCTCTTTTATTTTTTTTCTTTGGGTACTCGATGATGCTAGTGTCCGAGTTATTAATGCAGTAGCAGAAGCGGATAGATTGTCCTTAAGCGTGTAAAATATGGAATTTGAGTAGTTCTGTGACCCCCACATTCCCTTTTACTTTTCCCTCATTACCTCCCATATCAATAACCTCATGATATCTACTTTCACTCTCCATTAAATTTGCACCTACATTACAGCTTTGTGGGAGCACTACCCATAGCGTCCTTTTCTTCTATTTTGGCTACTTGCGATTCCCATCTTCTGTCTCTTTTCTCTCATTTATTGCTGTTTTTATAAGGGACTTCATTGTTGAAACCTTTATTTGTCTGAGGACTAGTAGCTGCTTTCCCGGCATTTACTACTGTTTATGACCCTTCTTTGCTATGTTGGGTTGTTCAGTAGCAGATATCTCCTCTTCTGATTGTCCATGCACAATTTATTGCTCATAACGACCTGTCACCTTTCTTTTGCAGGTTTGGCTGTAGATCCCCTTTTTAATCTCACTTTTCTTTCCTTTTTGCTTATTTCAATGTGTTACATTCTTTTGGGCATTTTTACCCCAAAGATTCCATTATGAAAATGATTGAGCGTTAACTCTATTATGTTTTTGTTAGCTTGAATCCTAGCTACTTGGTTTGACAAGGTGTCGTTTCTCAGAAGGAAAAAAGTTTTTTGTTTCTCCTCTTTTTCTTTTCTTCATATTTTTCGAATACTGGTTTATAGTTGTTTCTTGAAGTAATTGGTTCTGTCCTGTGTCAGTAATATTGGCATGAATTTGTACGTCCCTAATTTGAGCAAATGGTGCTGATATCCTAATTTCAGTAATTTTTGCATCCTTAGATACTTTTGGTTCCTAACTCTCTTTTGTGATGAGTTTTTGCAGAAGATTATAACTTCATATTCAGGCAGATTAAGCAAATTATTTAGTAAATTCACAGGAGATGCAAGAAATTGCAAGGTGGTATTTAATGATTTTCCTGGAGGGCCACGAAATTTTGAGCTTGTGTCAAGGTTCTGTTACAACAATGGTGAAATTGACATAACTCCGTACAATATTTTTCTTCTACACTCTGCTGCACAGTTCATGGAAATGGATCATTCTGTCTCTGGCACTCCTAACTTACAGGAGAAGACTGAGAAAGCACTTCAAGAGATGAATTATTGGACATGGTCGGAATTGTTGGTTGCTACGAGACAGTGCCAGGAGTTACTTCCTTTAGCCATTTGTTCACCTGTTCTTGACAAATTTATGAATTCTCTTACCGAACGGATGGTTTTGCCCAGTGAATCTAGTCCTTGCCCATCAGCTTCATCCCCAGATAGTTCTGGATTCCGGTTCTCATCTGACACTAGAAGCACGGAGAGTCTGAAGAATGGCACGTCTAAGGCAAACTGGTGGTTTGATGATCTTCTAATCTTGAGTACTGAATTGGTTGAAATGGTGATAAAGACAATGGTTTCACAAAAGGTTGATCATGCCATCATTAGCAGATTTCTTCTTTATTATCAAAAATCGAAGTTCTATACTGCCTCATCTGATCAAAAGTGCAAAATTCTTGAAACTGTGATTGATTTGTTGTATACAATTGATTCAAATTGGGTTACATGCAAGAGTTTATTTGGAATTCTTCGAGTTGCTTTAAGTTTGGACATAAGTAAGAGCAGCAGGAAAAAATTGGAGAGTATGATAGGTTCTCAAATGGATCAAGCAACATTAGACAATCTTCTTATTCCATCTCCGTATGGGACAGATTATCTATATGATGTGAAACTTGTTTTGAGGCTTTTGAAATCATTTCTTCGTAAAGGAACTCATCAAGTTTCTCCAATGCGACTACAGAAAGTTGCTAGCTTGGTTGACTTGTATATAGCAGAAGTGGCCCCTGATCCTTGTTTGAAACCTTCAAAGTTCATGTCCTTAGCTATGGCTCTGCCAGATTCTGCTAGAGATTGCCATGATGAAATCTACCGGGCTGTTGACATGTATCTACAGGTAATATTGTCTTGCCCCTATTCTCTGTGAGCTTGAACTTCTCCACCTCTTTACAACTTTTAGGAAATATCCCTTAAATGATTGTGTCATATGTGACATCAAAATCAGACAGTTGAAGTTCCCTACCTTATTTCATTTTATCATATAACCTTAGTGATGATCATTTGTGACCAGAAAAGCTTTCGTATCGAAATTTCGTTAGTCTAAAATACTCGAGAACATTTTCTATTCCCCGAATCAGATTATTTGAAGTGTCTAACTTGGTATGTTTGCTTATTCTCAAATAATTGTACAGGTACATGCTGGATTGTCTAAAGAAGAAAAGATGAAGATTTGTTGTGCAATAAATTATGAGAAACTTTCAGCTGAAGTTTGTGTACATCTCTCTAAAAACAAAAGGTTCCCATCAAAGGGTTCTGTTCAAGCTCTCATATGTGAACAATTCAAGCTTAGAAGTTCTTTCCAGAGCAATGACGATAAAAAGATCTATGGTGATTCACCTAGTTATCTTGGTAGAATTGGACATAAGGGAAAGATAACTGAAGCTAGTGAGCAAATTGTACTCTATGCCGAGAATGTTGACCTTTCTACTGATAACGTGAAGCTCAGGGAAGATTTGCAAGGTATGCAGTGGAGGGTGATGGAATTGGAGAAAGTTTGCAAGAAGATGCAAGCCCAGATGACAAAAGTTATGAAGTCAAGGGTATCAAGCCCCAGCAGTGCAAGATCTTTACCCAGGCTTTGTTCATGATAGGAAATTTACTTCATATTTATGTACCTAGTATGTGTTATATCTGTACAGGATAAGCATGGTAAACAGTTTTCTTTGATTTTATGCAATCTAATGTTGATCGAGGGTATTTTGTTTAGCAGGCATCAGTATAACAAGTAAGTTAACGGGAAAGGAAAGAAAAGGTTTGTCAGAGTCATTTGAGGTGTGTTGTCAGTTTATGCGTATAAGCGACGTAGAGTCCCTTTCCAAATCACTCTCACCATGCCCGAAGCTGTGGTGCAAGCAGGCTAAATTGTCTGCACTGAGACGTGAGAGCATGTTTTACAAGGAAAAAAAACAGCCCTTTGGTTCACATGGGTAACATATACGCCAGAGTACTTAGCGTAACAGCAATGCAGTTGACCCTCTCTCTGCCCGATTTCATCAGTACAATATGATGAATCAGCCAAGCTGACCCATCTGAGAATTGTTCTTAAAGCAATTCAACCAAGAACCAAGTAGCGTTAACGTTGCCTGTATTCCTGGTTAATTTGAGAAACTTCCCATCACAAGATGATTTCTCCTCGTAGATCATATTCCCCCCTTTCTGATAACAGATCACTTTGCACCAACTAGAGGAATGTAGTAAGAGCAACTGGAAAAATGGGTCCAGGGGAAGGATTCTGCTAACGTCTTCAATTACTACGTAACGAATTCAGTTGATTGTAGCTTAAGCATACTGTCAAACATTATCGATTTGATGTCGGATAAGGTCAGCATGATCTGAAATTCTGGGAAGAGACAAGAAGTCAGAATGGATGTGTCTTAACGAACAAGGAAGTGAGCGGGACCCACATCAAGTAATTTAGCCTTAGGGCAATTGCATCCGGTTCGCCTATTTGGCATTAAGTTTGCATTATAGCTCAATAGTTGTCACCCAAAACCTTGTTTATGGAATTTTTATTGAAGTTTAAACAAGTTGAAAGTACGATGGCAATGTAGTAAGCTAGGCTTGGGTGGCCCCGGCTTGTGGCCTGACATGACTAAGTTCGGATCTTCTGTCGAACTTTAACCGGTCTTATTATATTAAATATTAAAACAGCATCGTTTTGAATAAAAATTTCACTGACGCCTATAGGACCCACCATCTAAAGTTGTTTAAAGAATTAAGCCACAGCCAGTGTTTTAGAATTAGCCACTTTTAAACTTACATGTTTAACAGTAAACTTTATATAAAGTCATTTTAATTTTTATTTATTATAATAAAAACTTACATTATTATTTATTTCTCTTTATTCTAAAAGATAAATAATTTTTATTTGTGTATTTAATTCTTTTTATTTTGATAATGACAAAAACAAACAAATATTTTTATACTTATTCTTATTAAGAACAAAATGAATAATAATCAGGAATTTAATCATATTATTTAATATAATTAATAAATAAATAATTTAATAAGAATAAGAATAATAGTAAGTAGAAAATTTATAATTAGAAAAATTTAAACAAACTTTTCTTAGAGTTTTCTCGTATGCCTTAGTGGTATGAGTCTCCTCGTATTTTCCCCTTTTTCTAGGGTTTTTCACCGTGAACCCATCCTTCATCCTTTGCCTCTCGTGGCTTGAGTCGATCTGCCCAGCTTCCTTATCCTCTCGCATACATACTTCACTTTAGGCGACTAGCTGTCTGTGCTTTTGTTGTCCTATGGCAAATGGTGAATGGGATTGCAGGAGGGCAAATGGGTTTGTCCGATGATGTACTACAGCACATGTCAACGGGTGGCTGGAGAGTCACCGATGGCTTGACCACTTCTTCTTAGTTTCTCAAAGCTGTGATTGTCTCTCGTGGATTGCGACACTTAGCCCAGATTCCCCTTCCCTGTTAAGCACGAAGTCGATTTATGTTGTGTCGTGCCTCTCACATTTTACATCCTCCCAGAGAGCGCGACTCACAAGGGTTTTCCCATGGACAACGCTCTCCACCGACTGACGCTCGCTGATGAGGAAGAAGACAGCTTGTCTATTCCTCCATCTTCTGCTCCTTGCCAATCGACATTTGATCTTTGTCTGGTTGGTATGTTCCTAACGTATACTCGTATCAACTTTGTGTCTATGAAGGAGACTTTGACTGATTTATGGCACCCTCTTGCCGGCATTTCTATTTCTGATTTGGGTGCAAACACATTCTCTTTCGTTTTTATGCGACTGTGGATCTGGACCGGGTTCTGGATGGCACTCCTTGGTTGTTTAACAGACATTTGCTACTACTCCATAGAATCCAACCTGGTGAGGATCCCCTGCATATCCCCCTTATTTTTACTGAAGTTTGGGTGGTGGTTCGGAAGCTTCGGCCTGGTTATATGACTGAATTGGTTGCCAAAGGCTTGGGTGATTTTATCGGCTCTTTCATTGCATATGACCCTGCTGTCCGCAAGGATGCTACTGATGAATATGAGATGCGGATTAGGGTTCGGATTGATACCACGAAACCACTTTGCAGAAAGAAGAAGATTGTTGACCCTGACGGATCAGCATTTTATGCCCTGTTTTCTTATGAACGGATCTTTGTTTTTTGTTTTCTATGTGGGAAGTTGGGACATACTGACTCTTTTTGTGATTTACTCCATCATAAGCGCGAAGAGTTAACGCCGATGTGGGATGAAAGCTTGCGGGCGGCTAGCCGGCGGACTCAACGTCTGACGAGTTCTTGGTTGAGGTCGGACGAGATGGGTACTACGGTTTTGGGTGTTTCGACCTCTGAGGGATTGGTTGGCGGAAATTGTGCTGTGTTGCTCTCCCAAAATTTTCAAAATTCCTTCCCTTGCGGGACTTTGAATTTTCCTGCGCTGTTTTAACACTGCTTTGCTAGGGAAACAAGGGTGGCGGCTATTGACCGATACCAACACTCTCGTTTACAGTGTCTTCAAAGCTAAATATTTCACACGGGGGGATTTTTTATCCGCTATTCCGCGTTCCGGGTGTAGTTTTGTTTGGAAGAGTGTCTTGTTCTCTAAACAGGTGTTGGGGTCACCTGGAGGGTTGGTGATGGGCGTAGTATTTATGTGAATAGGGACCCTTGGATTCCCCGTGCGGGTAATTTTTATGTGGAGGATGGTTCTCTCTTTATTCCCGACGCTTTGCGGGTTTGCGATCTTTTTGTTGCAGGCGCTCGGAAGTGGGATGTTTCCAAGCTTATGGATTTGTTCTCTGTCAACGATATGAGAAGAATCTTGAGCATTCCTTTGAGTCTTCGAGCACATCAGGATAAGTTAGTGTGGCATTTTGATCGGAAAGGTTTCTATACAGTCAAATCTGCTTATCATATAGCTTATCGTTTATTCAGACATGGTGGTAGTATTGGGGGTGTTGGTGTGTTTTGGAAGCACTTATGGCAGCTTGATGTTCCACCAAAGGTTTGGGATTTTATGTGGCGCTTGGGTCGCAACGTGCTCCCTACTAGGGATAATTTAACAAAGCATGGGATTAATGTTCTCTTGCCATGTTTGTTTTTCCCTGATGAGGAAACTGTGGACCATGTTTTTGTTACGTGTTGTGTTGCTCAAGATGTTTGGAGGCTCGCCGGCTTTCATTTCACTAATGTGCATTTGTCTTTTCAGGATCTATTCTTGCACATCTTCTCTTCCTTAGGAAAGCAGAAGGCCGAATTGGGTGCTATGGTGGCCTGGTAACTTTGGGTGGCACGCAATGCTTTACTATGGTCCAATACCAGGCCACATTCGTTACATATTGCCCAGTCCGCTCGCCTTATGCTGGACGAGTTCCAACATGCTTCTTCCACATTGCAGGCAGCAGCGGCACGAGTACAGGCTGGTGTGGCTCCCGTTCATTTGGCCCAAGTCCACCACCACGCATCTTGGCTTGCGTATGTTGATGGTGCTATTTTTGAAGCTTTGGATTTTGTGGGTTATGGTTTGGCTATAGAAGATGCCGAAGGCTACTTTTCTCTCGCCATTTCTGGCTATGAGGAAGGTGGTAATCAAGCGGCTGTGGCGAAAGCTCTTGCTTTGCGGCATTGTTTGCTTTACGTTTCCTATTCTTTACTTGATCCTGGTTGTGTCTTTACCGATTGTCAGTCCTTATATTCCGCTATTAATTCCTCGTGTGAGGATAATTCT
>JANPWU010000009.1:1925647-1938111 GCA_024707465.1 Erythroxylum daphnites
AACTGATGTAAATCCAAGCATAACCGACTCACTTCTTCTTAGCTGTGTGTTTGTCCATGCACAACGACCTTCCAATGTAGCTAGCTAGAACTCCAAGTCTTTGGATTGTCCAATATTCAAGTGGGATATTGTGGAAGTTAATCCAAAGTGAGATACTCTGGACTTTAAGAGTTTCAAGGATCAAGTGTGGCTGCCAAGTTTGTAGGAAGATTGGATGGCTTATAATGTGCCAAGATCCTTCCTCCATAATTTTCTAGGTATTTGCAGTAGAGCGAAGGTGAAGAGGATCAAGTTCTCTTCAGAGAGAAGAACATTTGTCAAGCCTCTCGACTTCCATTACTTCTTTACCCATTGGGAGACTATAGGGAAAGGTGGCCTTTATCCAAAGAAGAAACTGATCATTGTTGATTCCCAAGCTGGAGCTCCCTCCTTGAGGACTTCAATGTTGGGGCAAACCACTAGCCTTCCATCCATATCCTTAGGACGTGAGTAAGACAACGTTGAAGGGATTCTTCTCTTACAACTTGCTTATAGGATCTAGGAACAATCGTTGCAGATGGAGTTGCTGGAATTGCTGGAAATGCAAATGAGGGTTTGGGAATGGAAGAGATTAGAATTGGGATATCTGAAGTGGAAGGTATTGAAGTGTTAGACATTGTGAAGAAGTTTCATAAAAGAGGTTTGGTTCAACTTTAGGAAGGAAAGTGTCAGAAAAAGATATGGCTTGATAAAGGATTAAGATGAAGAAGGTTAATGGCGGTAGGAAGTAGAAGGAGAAGCATGGCTAGTTTGTAGTGAGAAGTGGGAGCATCTCTCTCTCCATTGTAAATTTTGTTCGGTCACATGATCATGAAATTGTTGAAAGATATATTCTTAAAATATTATTTGTCTTTTCTTATCATGAATTGTATTATTTTAATTTATGAATTTGTGAGATAATTAGTTGAATCAAATTATTGTGATAAGTGAAGCAGAAAGTGTAATGGTTTAATCCCTACTTATTAGTGATATTATGGTAATGGATTATCTCAAATGAAAAATCTTAAAAGGTGGATCCACGAGTTTTAAATCAATTTTATTTTTTCAAAATAATTTATATTCAATTTTACTATATTTATGACTTGATTTTTAGATCTTCAAAAGATAAAAGAGTTATCAATTTAATATTTAACTAAATTTTCTTCTTGTTAGACCAGTACGATTTGCAAAAAATATTCGTTAGTTTTAAACTAATATTAGGAACACCATACTGACACTAGTACTAATTTTGTTTCTAAAATAGAATTGTACTAGTATTGATCAATATTGGGTGTCGTTTTGGATAATTTTTAAAATTATAAAATAATCTCTAAAAATTTTTAATGGCAAATAATTCCCTTAATATATTATACTATATAATTTTTATTTTACATTAACCTTATCTCTAAAAATCAAAATAATATAATCTAATATCCACTCAAATCATATTAATCTCAATTCTTATTTGACACAAAAGCTTCATGATTGAGAGGAGCCTCATCATCATTATCATTCAAATTTATTACACCAAATGACATGTTAATACTTTCTCATCCAAGATTATCTTCCAAATCACTATCATCTATCAAACTCAGTTCATTAGAAACCCAATTCGTTAAAAGATCAATATGATCAAATCTATAGAACTACTTCTATTAAGGGTTCTAGTAAACAAATAAAATTAAATTATTAAGAAATTAACAAATTAAACTTAATAATGATAAATGATAATAGCATACCCTTTTTTGAAGTTTTAAATTGTCTCGAATAAAGACTAACGTTCAATCTTTTATGTTTCAATCTATTCTTCCTCTTGGAATAGATGAATTGAAAGATGTTAAAGTTCCTTTCGCATCAAGTTGCATTCCCCAATTGACTCAGAATTTAAATTGCAAACCTTCACAATTTTGAAACATCACTTCGAAACTGGTCCCACCAAGTATGTGTAAGATAAAATAAGTAACATTATAAACAAAATAAAATAATGACTAATTTCTAACAAGTAAGTTAAAATATATATCTTGATTAAGTTTATCTCTTTGACAAAAAGTAATGGGCATCCCAAAATCATTAAAAACATCCCTATAAACCTTTATTTATGAGCTTAGTAAATCTTGCATCATTTCTTGAGCAACAATTATTGTAATAGTTAATAACATTCTCCTATTGGCTTTAGCTTTCTTTGTAAAACTTTGTCTAAAATAGACATTCTGTATCTTGGACTACCTATCTCTACTAAAAGTCTCTCATATGCGGAATGTACCCCACTACTAGAGAAAATACAGAGAAGAGTTAGTTCGTGGGTTAACAAGTCTTTGTCATATGCAGGGAAATCAGTGTTAAACTCCCTCCACATTTACTGGAGCTCTCACATCTTCCTCTCTCAAGGTATCATCAAATCCATTGAAAGAATTCTCAAAAACTTCCTATGGAATCACCCAAATGGGGTCCAACTAAAGTGAAATGGGCATATATTTGCTCTCCTAAGGATGAAGGAGGGTTAAACATAACTCTTATCAAAACCACAAATCAAGCCCTAATCTTGAAAAGACTGGTGGATCCTTATGGATAAAAAACTCTCTTTGGGTGAAATAACTACACTCGTATTTCCTTAAGGAAAGAAGTCTATGGAGCACTAAATAATCAGTCTCATACTCTCATTTTCTCAACCAGATTTTGAAATTGCGGGACAAAGTCCAAGATGAGATCTCTTGTAAAATTGGGAATGGCAAATTGACTTACATTTGGAATGATAATTAGATTAGTGTGGAACCTCTCATTCAACACTATGGCATTTTAAGCAGTCCTCAAACTGCCTCACTCAAACTTAAACTCAACCAAATGATCACAGAGGGCACTAAAACTTCCCTCAAAACTTAAGACATCTTCAACTATCATACCTTCCCCAACCTAATTCTTAGGAAACCTTCTACTGGCATATCCAACCCATCCTTAAACTCACAAACAAAGCCACGAGAGATCTCCTAAGATGTAGGAAACAAAAGGTGGAATGGCACAGAGTTGTTTGGAGCAAGGTATTAACCCTAAGAGCTTCTTTCATACTATGGTTAGTAGTCCTAAATAGGCTGAATACTGCTTCACTATCTACAATTGGACAGAACATGTCCACTGTGCAAGATCCATGTAGGAACAAGAGATCCTCTCTTCTTCACATGCCTTTACAGGATATACGTATGGGAATCTATAGCCCACAGATGTCTATGGCTAAACCAGAGGAACACTATCTCAGAGGTGATCCAAAAATTTACTAACCCTACAATTCCTCCAGACCCTAACAAATAGATCCAAGTTCTATCCCTAGGACTCTGTTTATATGGATTGTGGAAGCAAAGAAACCTCAGACGTTTTGGAGGAATCAACACGCCCAACTAGGTCCTTGCTTCTGAGGTCCTCTATGAAATCAAAGAACTCATTCTACTTCGTAACCTCAATCAGACATGCAACACAACCATCCTAGATTCACTGAATGTTTAACTAGAATCTATTGTCAGAAGATAATCACAGGTATGAAAGAGAACCAAAAGACACACAGTACTGTAAGAAGCAACGAAGAAATTAAAATATCTAATCGGCCGAGCCAGTGTCGAAGCAACCACCAGACCTCCAAGAGACCCTCGCCATCTGACGAAATTCTAAGAGGAGACAACATTGCCTCTTGAAGACGAAATCCTCCGCGATACTCCGACTGCGAGGAGAAGATTTCTATACCACTTACAGCTACCAAACATTCACAACGCGTCTTACTTCCACTTAATGTATGTTGTCGTTTGATTTGGTTTTTTATGTTTCCACGGTGTCGTCTTGCTTTTGCCTTAGTTGTTTGGAGTAATACTCGTGTATCTCCTTCTTTTAAATCTTTATAAAATTCTTTTTTTTTTCAAAAAGAAAAACAATTTCATTACCAAATTACTATTTAAAGTAATGAAATTTTATGAAACTTTTTTAATTAAAGATCTTATCAATATACCATATCATAAGGCTTGTAGCAGTCTTACTGTTTTAAGAAGAAGACATTATTTGGTACTGGTAGTGAGAAACTTGAGCAAAAAGACAAAGTCAACTACTTAGTTGAGTCTCTAGAAATATGGATGCACAAAGATCCTAACGTTAAGAGACTCAACCCCAACCTATTGTGGTAATGTTGGCAAGTTTGCATGAACATGTTTGCCTTTTAATAGAACTAGTGAGGGGAAATTTTCCTAGACTTTAGGAGGGCAACTAGTAGACTAGCAAACTATCGATTTCACTCAGTAAGTTGGATATCGATCAATAGTCGATACTGACCAATATCCATAACCAGTATGATACCAAAGATATGAATACCATTTTGCTAGAGGTACAGAATGATATTCATACCTTTGAATAAAACTCTGCCAAAGAAATAAAGAGAAGAAAGTTGAAACACTTTTGCAGTAACATCGGGAAAGGATGCTGTACTCTGACATCAATAAACTTAGAACTAGATCATTGAACTTCTGAGAAAAATATAAATTTATAGCTAACTCATTGTGAAAAACGTGGAACATGTTCTCAAAATTGCCAACATTTACATTAATGAACTCGTACATGATAACTCAGGAGAACAAAACGACAGTTGGAGTATCCTTTTCGCTGTGTAACTTTCTCAAAATTGCAAAGGACGGTCATACATGATTTGCCTCTGAAAACAAAAATTTCAACGTTGAATTTGATAGTTACTGAATTACTTCCACATGTTGAACCACATTGGCACGGAACTTCTAAATTCTGAAAGAGTACGACTCTTCCTACCAGCACAGGAACACGAGTTGGATACTGCTTACGCCAAAAGCAATGTCACAGCTAAAAATAAAATGATGGCCAGTCCAAAACAGAAGCTGACAATGGCCATGAAGGCCTGAAATAGTACGAAATTAGGTATAGCATATTGAGCTAAATAATTAGCATCATTTCATACCTTTCCCTGAGAATCAAATTTGAATTTAATGGTGAACCATGAGAGTCCGTCGTCCACAAAAGGTGCAACAGCAAGGGCTCTGAAAGGAAGACTATGTAAGTTAATAACTATATTATTAAAGGTCTATAACAAATAGTCAAACCATTTTGTCATGATTTGATTCTTGAATGCAAAGAAGAGTTTTTAGACAACAGAGATACCCCATGACTTGAAAGGATTTCTCCACTTTCTTTCTTCCGTCATCATTTTCTTCTATTCTAAATACTGTTTCCACAATATCTTTTATATTCTCAGGTAAATTAAATATCTCCTGCACTAGAACTCCGAAATAATAAATGTTCATCATACAATCTTTACAACACTATCTTATAACTTTGTAGCCCTTTTACACTCCTAAGGTTAATTCAATGACTCCGAATAAGAAATGATGAGTCAACTACTATTTTCCTAAACTTAGATTATCAAAATCAAGAACTAAATAATTGACTCTCAAGTCTTTTTATTTCATGCTGTACTGTGAGCAATCAACAGACAATACATGAATGCCTTAAAGACTAGCTGTGTTTACAAAAAATAGGTTGGTAAGGGAAATAAATATCACTGAGAATCAGAGCATCGGAACTTGGGGTAGTTGAGGGAACAAAATGGGATTACAAGGAACTAACCCTCCAGCTCTAGCAAGCTTAGTAACTTAACTACCAGCCCACACCATAGCCATCACTTTGAAAAACCTGACAATTACTAAACAGCTGAGTGTCAGTTTTCATCTCACACCAACTACAAGATAAAGTATTACCTTTCTGCAGCAGCCAAAAATCCCAGTTTTCCAGGTGCAGGAGCAACATAAAACCTATAAATAAAGTGAGGCAATATTACGATGACATTTGAAGGATAAAACTATGTTTGCAACAGAACTGCATTTTGCTAAGCATGCATCAAGAAATGCTAGAGAAGAAGCACAAAGAAAAAGATAATCTTGACAAACAGACACCTTCCCAGCCACTTACAACATAAGGGCCAGAAGCGCACACATTTCAAGATAAGGTAATTCCTTACACTAAAAGATGAAGAACCTCAATCTTGATTTGGCCAAAAGGAGATCCACAGAATGAAATTTATAAGCCGAAAAGAATAGAAGCAATTCAGACTCCTCTGCACTAAAGCAAGTCACTGTTTAATTCGATCTTGCTTATGGTTGTTCATGATACCTTTGTTGGTTCAACACACTATAATAATTCGGTGACAAATCATAGAACTTTCACATATAAAACTTTTAACAACTACAGTCAGATAGGACTATATTCTTTTTTCTCTGTTTCAGAGTGCATTAACTCATCAAATGTAGAAAGTATTGACTCACCACACCAAGAGAAATGTCGTAAGATAGTATGCAGTATTTAAAAGTCCATAAGCCAATACTCCAGAAATTCCATATCGCTTTAGTCTCGTCAACACTCTGACAAGTTAACCAATGATACTGAGAAATTATAATAAAAAGGAACTACAATAATCATACCTACGGATCATGAAACTTCACAAGCTTTTAAAAATTAAAAATTCACAGTTCTTTATAGAGGAAAATATGAAATTTACACAGGAAATTTGTCTTTCAGGTGTAGCATGAAACATTGAGCTGAACCAGAATGGGTTCTGAGGATAATAATCTCCACATACATTTAGTTCATATCATCGTGTTTGAAGGATGAAAGAATTCATGATTATGTAAGGAAGAAACAAAATTATCCTTAAAAGACCATCTTCAGAAAGTTAATTTAGAAGCGTAGGCATTTTACTTTGCTTCAATATGAGAATGAAAGCAGGAGCACAGTCTTCTTGGCATCGTCATGTCATTGGGAAAACAAGTAGTCATCAAAAATAACTAAAAACACATTAAGGCTAGCAGTAAGTACTCATTAGATGTGACTGATTTTTGACTAGACTCATTCTCATCTGCTGAACCAGAAAAACATAAAGAGTAGTAATGAAAAAAAGTAAAGAGGGTGAAAATGTTATTACATTTCACACACATGACCAGAGTCCAGAATGTCAGAAGTGGCCATTTGCAAATAACGGGGAATTGTGTTTGCAAGAATTCGCAAGAAACTGATAGCCCATAAGCCTAGCCTTGAGAGCAAAAAGCAAACATAAGCTTAATTCAGACGTTATTATTTGATTTGAAAGAAATGCACGGAGAACATATTAATCAGAATTAGCATATATTACTTTTCAAGCACTCAAACCAGATAAAACTAGTAAGAAAGGGGAATGAAGACTTAGAATACAGACAAAGAAAAGAATACTCTTCTAAACACAAGATAAGTCAGCTATGGATGGGAGGATTTGAAGGCATGTCAGACATTCAAGAAGGATCACACATTCCGGTTCATATAATGCAATTCTGAACGAGAACGAAAGAAAGATGATTAGATTTTAATTATTGGGAAGATAGAGCAAGTTAATAACAAACAATACCGCTGTAAGTAATTTGGATTAAGTGAAGAAACGAAAGATTTTACAAAAATAAGATAGATGAAAATGTCAAACAAAAACCTATACAAACAGAAGGGCATTTTGAAAATTATCCTTCTAAATAATGCAACTTGGCATGTACTACACATGGGCAAGCCAAGATTCTCTACTAGAGAGAAGAGGAAGAAAGAGTATGATCCAAGAAGTAAAGAATCTCCAGTAGTTAAAAGAGAAAACGAGACTCACATCGCTATCACTGTTAATGGAGCAAAATCTTCGAGATGGTTTCTGATAAAGGGACGACGTTTTCAAATGAAATAGCCTTGAAATCCGCATGGAGACGCGGAGGTGGTCACTAAAACCCTGAGAAGGAATTGCAACGTAGCAATTAGAACAAACTACAATTACACAAAGAAAACAAAAGCGAAATATTTTACTATAATCAAGAAGAACATGAATTGCAACGCATTAACATGAAGCAGAATGAATTTACCAAATGATGGGGCAAAGGGAGAGGTGGGATGGCGATTCTGATTAGCATAGACATGAGATTGAGGTTTAGAGCTTTGATAAGATTTATCTATTATAAGGCTTGGACTTGGTGGTCCAACACTTCAAGCACTGCTCCTGTAGTAATGCTCTTGGACAGCAATTTCCGTCTTTGTCCACTAAAGACGGGACTGAATTTCGCGCAGACAACAACCAAACAGCGTTTCGGACAGGACTTTTATGTCCTTGTCCACTGTCCGAACCATACGCAGGGTAAGATTGTTCCAGTAATCCAACAATTGTAAACACTAGACGACTTTGGTTTGGAAGCATCAAACGATTGAATGCATCTAATTGATTATTAGATCTTATTCTTAACACTTGAAAACACTCGAGGAACTTCATAGAATTCGAACTCAAAACCTTCAACACATGAAGACACTTCAAAAATATTCGAGAACTGAAAATTCTAGGGTTTATACTGAGTCTTTGTTACGGGCCAGAATTCAAGAAGCAGGACAGCTCAGATCAGAAAAATGCCGTTAAAATATAATGATTAGTTTGTCTCCTAAGAGGTGTGAGAGGTGTGATTTTGTAATAATTGAGTGAATATTGTCGCAACAACAAGAATTCTGTCTTTTTTTCTTCCTCTTCTAACGGTGGACTAATAAATTCCCAACTTCCTTCTCCCCCCTACAAATTCTAGCATCATTTGGTGCTTTCGTTGAAAGATGTGTGACTTGTTGGAATTATGCCCATGAAAGATCTTCTTGGATTGAACACCTTTGTTTTATAATTATTAACTTTGTTTAATAACATATAATTTTATCATATTATATTTATTGCTTTTATCCTGAGAAGTCTTTGATTAAATTTATACACTTATTATCATAATAGAGATTATAATATTGAGATTCAAGACTTTAGGGTTTGATTTAAAAGTGCTCTTGATCATAAGATCATCAAATAAGGACTTTAATGATTCGATTAGATCAATATGTATGTAATAGTATCTATTGGATGGATATTAGTAGATCTCGTTTACTAAGTTACATATATAGATATACATATGAAGATATGATCACTGAACTGACCAAACTGAGAATTCTCAATAATTAATATTACTTATGAGGGAGATATTCTCTTAAGGATTTAAATATATATTTTTCCTTTGACTTAAGAATATCATAGTAATCAATAGATCACCTATTATATTTTGATGTCGGATACCTAGTGTGTAAAAATGCTAGTTAAATGATCATTGGATATAATTAAGTACCTATCTAATTAGTGGTGAGTTAAAATGAGATCCATCGACTTTAAGTAATGAGTTTGAGCTTTATATTGTCATTGATTTTAATAGTTATTTCAGACATTGGCTAGGGCGATTGAATGAGTAAGGAAAGGAGTTTCTTAAGTCATTTACCAATCATTAATGATCGACATGTAATATAGTTGTTTATCTAATAGGGTTTGACATTTAAACCATAATTTAGGATAATCCTGAGTTGTAATGATAGAAAATAATAATACATTATCCTTAACCAAGTTCCATCTTTGTAAAGTTGTTACTTCACACTATTCGGTCGTTGAGGAGTGTTGTTAGAAGTCAACATTGATTAGTAATTAATTGGATTAATTACTATCAGCTTAGTGATGAACCTATATGGTTACACACTTACAAGTGTAATATTTCCTGTTTATGATTATTTAATTTATTATGAGATAATTTATTAAATAATCTATATGGCATATTATTATATTTTTTTGCTAGCATAGAAAATATATTTAATATTGAAAATTTTCTTGTACAAAAATATACGAATAAAATAAAAATATTTTTATTTTATTTCCTTTTATAAATAATAATAACAAATGTTAAAAAAAGAGGCGTCAGATGGTAAAAGATGTTTTATCCTAGGTGGTTTTGTTTTGGTTTTAAAACCAAAATGAAATGAAGAGTAGGAGTTGGTTTTTTTTTAAGTTATAAAAAACGTTAAAAACTTACAAAGAAGATAGAGTGAAAAAAAAAAGGTACTCTTTCATTTTCTTTTTTTGGACATAGAAATAAACAAGAGAAAAAAAATAGAAAATTATTTTCTCTATTCTTGAAGAAATAGTTCTTCAAATTTAACCATAGCCATATCAAATGTTGAAAGCGAGAAGTATTTCTAGGTGTGGAGTGCATAGAGACTTCGCATTTTCGTGGAAGGGCAAGAAGAAGCCCAAGAAAAATCATCTTGCACTTAGGGGTGTTTAGAACAAATCCAAGGGTAAGGAGAAGAAAGTTGACCAAAAGGATGCTGAATGTTTCTTCTGTACAAAAAAGGGACAATAGAAGAGGAACTGCCCAAAGTATTTGGCTACTTTGAAAGGCAAGAAACAAGGTGGGACATTTATGAAAAAAAAATTCATGATTTATTTAACTATTATTGATTCTACTAAATGGGTATGAGATACTTATAATAGCTTTAACATCTGCAATATGTTACAGGGTTTAAGGATTAGTGGGAGATTGAAGCAGGGAGAAGTTAAGTAATAAGTTGGGAATGGAGCAAGTGTTGTTGCCCTAACTGTGGGAACTATTTCTCTTGTTATGCCTACGGAAAGACTTTATTATTAGAACATTGTTATTATGTTCCTAAATTTGTTTCGAATATTATTTCCATTTCGTCATTAGATAAGTATTAGATAAGTGTGGACTTTATACAATCTTTACGAATAACCAATGTAATATATTTCATGGTGATGAATTATATGTAAGTAGTTATTTACAATATGGTTTTTATTTCTTACCTGAAATAGTTGTTTATTCAATTATGAATGTTTCTAGTCAAAAAAGGAAGAGAGATATTATATCACCAATTGACTCTTAACTCTCCCCCTACATTAGATTTGAGACTTCTTCAGAGAGAAATGGAACAGTAGCACCAAATTAAGATAAATGGTTATTCACTCTTTCCAGTATGAGTAGTTATTTCCATTGAAGTAAGGAGGTTTTGAGACAAATTCCAAAACTTCTCAAGGTGTTTGCCATGATCTATCATGTGTTGTAAAACATAAAAATGTGAAACCTCGCTCTAATACCAAATGATAAAGCAAACACATGCAAAAAAATACATTTACTTCGAATAAAACGATAGAGGCTTATCGAAACTTAAAACTACAATAGGAGTCTGCAAAGCAATAAGAGTCTGTTATGCGATAGAACCCTGTTTAAGTAATAAGAACCTATTATGCAATAAGACCCTACTAAAAGATAAATTCAGGTAAGACAATTTAAAATGGAAGGAAACTGTTAAAATGAAAGGAATCTTTAGTTAGTTGAAAACAGAAGGAGCCTACTATAACAGTAAAGGAGCCCCTTAATGAAATGAACACACAAAATATAATACAAAAATATAAAAGTTAAGAGATGAGAGAAAATGACGCAGTCAATTTATACTAGTTCAGCTTATAACCTAAATCTACGTCCAGTCCCCAAGTATCCAACTTGAGTGTATCACTAAAATCCCAAGTAGTAATTTGACAAGCCTCTTCAAGTTCACGAGTACATATTTTTCAAGGTTTTTCAATTTTCCAACCTAGTAGTATTTAGCTAGCCTTTATAAGCTTTCAACGAATAATTTGCTCCATATGAGCTTCATGATCTCTCTAAAAAAGAATTGTCATTTTTTAAGGCTCAAGAGATTTGATAATGATATTACTTTCAAGAGTATTAATGTATCTCAATAATTTAGCTTTCTCTCTTCTTTCCTTCAATGCTTCTCTTTGCAACTTTAGTGACTCTTACTTAAATATATATTTTCTTCAACTAGTCATTGCTTCTTCTTTTTTTCCTGAATTTGACTTTGAATCTTCATTATTATCTTTGCTATAATCTTGCAATAATCAACCGTTAAAAGAAATCTATAGTTGATAGATGTCATTCATAAATAGCAGGATCTTTTCATATATTGCAAGATAAATAAGGCAAGTTCATAAAGAAAGATCCTTTAAGAAAGAAAACATTTATCCTATGATTTTATTTCCATTTAAGAATTAGACCCTTAAAATATAAGGAAATAAATTCAATTTGAATTTTGTATATGGTCATCATCAAAACTATTAATAAGCCTAACAAACTTGATCTTCTCGAAGAAGAAGATCAGCTTCGATGGTTCAGCCTTAATTAGGAGGGATCTAAAGACTCTTTCTATTAGGGAGGATTTATTTATGTTATTTATAAAATGGCATTGTAAATAGATTACCTTGTCTGCTGCCTACAATCATGTTATCATTTTTTTCTTTGTTAGTAGTTGTGGGTTATGTTGTCGTTTTGAACATGCTTACTGTAGGAGAGATAGGAGTGGTTTCGTTTGTTTGTGCTTATTATAGGATAGGTGTTTTCTTTCTAGAGATTGTTCTATAATCATTATATTAATTACAATTATTCTCTGTAGATTCATATATCGTTATATTAATTATCATATATAATTAAATTAATTATATTATAATTACAAAATAATTGCAATATAGTAAAAATGGGAAA
>JANPWU010000009.1:2092616-2103978 GCA_024707465.1 Erythroxylum daphnites
TGTTAATCATTGACATGTTATGTACGTACATTATTTTTGTATTGCCTTACATTTTTCTCTTTATTATTTATTTGTATTTAATTATTTTTATTACCTTTTTATGTTTATTTGATTTAATTTTTTAATTTTTAATTTTTTAATATGTATGCACATCCATTTATAATTTTGTAGTATCTTTGTGACACATTACATGTGACTCTATTGGAAATAGCCTCTTTACTGGATAAGGGTAAGACTGTATACTATTAAACCTCCTCAAATCTCGCGATTCAATAGGACTTTAACTAAGTGATGATGATGATAATGAAGATGAGTTTCTCTATCAACAAGTAGTTTCCATACCTTTTTAATGAGAAACACAATTTGCATTATATGGATACGTGCTAGTCCAGTCCATCCTCTTGTTTAGGCAGACACAAATCAGCCCATTTAAATTTTAACCTTTGCAGCCTTTTCCCCTTTAGCCTTTCCTGACTATAGGGAGTTTTTGATGCATTGTTCAATTTCACTAATCAGTTTCTTATACAGGTATAAATGAGCAGATCGGTGAAAATTGAGATTCCTTATAATTAAGGATATGAGTTGAAGTTTATAACGCCCTATATTAGGGGTTAGAATATTAGGAAATTTCAATGCATAGTATGCTTTACATAATTGAGTTTTTGTTTATTGTGCATATGCCTTTTTGGACCCATGCCAATATTTGTACATGCATTCATTGACATTTTCGGGTACTATTGGTTTTAAAATTTCCAACTAAGATGAGAATTTTGGTTTATTAATGACGAAATTTTAATTGGAGATTATTAGTATTACTTTGGAAATTTTTGAAAAATTTAGGAATTTTTTTGGAAATTTTGGGGTATTTTGGATATTAGAGAAAAATAAACCAATGGTTGTTTCCCATGAAACACCTTTATATGTATGACAAATGACCCACATGCAATGGGGCCACGTGTCAATGGGTTACTGAAGCAAGTATCATAAGTGTGTAAGGCCAAAAACGTTGAAGCTCTTTATTTTCTTTTGGTTTTGCTTTGTCCTCACCGAAACCTTGTTCTTCACTATCAAAGCTGGGATTTTGTTGGAGAAACAAGGTAAGTGAAGTTTTAAGTTTCTAAGTTCTGTGGATGCTTTTGTTATTGTGTTGATGTTGGAAATAAACACATGCATGAGTTATGTAAGTTGAGTAGTTTTAGTGAAGGTGATGATGAGATGAGTTGATAATATTGTACAGTGGAAAGGTACTGGAGGTGTTATACCAATTGTATGTAGCTTAAAAAGGGAAACTTAGTGAAGTAGGCCATAGCAGAAACATATATGCAAAAAATTGATGAACAGCCAATCTCTGTGAGTGTGTTTGAATGTTCATGTTTTAATCTTGAATCTTGTGTGTGTGTACTGATAAGTTAAAAAAATGAGTTAGAGGAATTGTTTGCAAGCATTGTAGTTAATTGTTGTGAGATTGAGTTTTTAGAAAAGTTACAGTAGAGAGAAGAAGAAGATGACCAAAATGCAGTGAACTTCGCCACGACCAACTCTTTTTAGTTCGCCGCGGCCAACTTGGAGGATTTTAGTTATGTGAAAGTTCGCTGCGACTAACCTTTAAGGAAAGGTCGTAGAATTCTGCTATCTGGAAAGTTCGTCGACCTTCCACGACGAAGTTTCCTGACAGCTTAAACATATTTTGGTATTTTAGACATAACTTTCTCTGTAGTTATCCGAATGGAGTGATTTTTCATTTGAAGTAAACTAGAGACATAAGGCTACAAATTGTCTGAAGAGATTAAATTCTAATTCTGCTTCTAGGAATTTCATATTTTGGTTGGAAGTTGAGATAAGAATTTTGATGAAGCTCAAGAATAGCCTGAAATCTTTTGAGTATAAATTTTAGTATACTAAACCAAATTGGACGAACTTGGTATCATTGAAAACCTAAGACAAACAGGGAAAACTTTCTAGAAGGAACTATTCCCTAATTACCTCAACTACCTGATGAGAATAATCGAGCAAGGTGGACCCGAAAGTTGAGTGTGAAATAAATCTGGATTGAGAGTTTAAGTATAGTTTCACATGATCGATAATATGAGAAGATTAAGGATAAGAAACCTGGAATTTGTCATGAACATGCATCATGCATATTCAATATGTTCTTGTATTAAATGCTATAGAGGAACGCATCGAGCGGCCGATTCCAGATATCGCTGGGACTTCGAGGCAATAAACAATAAGGGAGCTTTTGTAAGTAATTTTAGACGGTATTTTTTGTAAGTAATTTAGATGGTATTTTTTGTAAGTAAGCCTTGTTGAATAATTGTGGGTAATTCAGTAAGAAATCTAGTGAGAAATTTTGGATAGTTCTGCTTTGACTGTTTGTTTGCTGATTAACTTTAATCCATTGAATGATTTGCACAGCTGTCAGATTGATATGTTTGAATTTTGGCATGAAAGCAATGAATGGCTAATTATGTTCAACATGAAATGAACTTGTTTGGTTTTAAAACTGTCAAGTCCTAGTCGTGGGTAAATAGGTATGCCTAGAAGGGTCTGCAGCTGCTTCTGTTATTGACACCTTGGTGTTTCCTATTATTGACACCTTGGTGTCTCCTGTTATTGAAATTTCGATGTCTCCTGTATTGACACTTCGGTGTCTCCTGATATTGAGACATATGTCTCTCTTGCTGATACCAATCATGGTATTTGTTGTATAAGTCTCGTTACCCGCATCTATAAATGGATTTAACAGTCATATGATTTTGTATTAAGATTTTTGTTTGACTCTGATATAAACAAGAAATTGTGTTCTAATTATGAAGGGTTTATACCCTCTTTTGAGACTCAGTTCTGTTTTCTGTACAATCTGTTTGAGATCCAATATTATATGTTTGAATTGTTCGTTTCAATAAACTGTTAATGCATGCTTCTGATATATCATGATTGTGTATAATTAGTTGTCAGTTTATGCATAGCTTAGTTATTACTCATTAAGCTATATGCTTAGCACGGTGGATTTACCCCGTGTAAGTTTAGAAAGAAGGACTTAAGGACTGGGACGAGTCAACCGCAGTGGCCAATGGAGTCTGAGTCTTGTTTTATTAAAATTGTATTTTTGGAGTTTGTTTTTGGCTTGTCTTTGATGTATATGTTTTTGGATTTATTTGAAGGTTTGTAATAACCTTAATTCAGGCTGGTTCCGGTTTGGAACAAATTGTATTTAAGCTCAGTGTATTATGATGTTTGTTTTCTCCGAATTGCTTCTGCTTTGAGCTATTTAGATTGCATGATAAATGTTTCGTATGTTTTGGTTTTGTTTTGATTCTGTATGCATGTATGTTATGTTGTTTGCGTGGCGCCCCCGTGTCCTCACAGGAGGTATTAGGGCGTCACACCTTTTTGGTATCAGAGCATGGTTTAGGCGATTCTGGTTTAGGCAGCGCTTAACTACTGCTTATACTTGAATGTAAGAGTTGTGTCTGGCCTAATGCGGTTGTCCCATGTTTTGATTTTAGAACTAAAGATGGATGGATCTCGTGAAGTTGTTGACGAGGTTGCTAAGAGTAATAATCCTGAGCGATCTCCTTTAGTGATATCTGGACCTTTTGGAGACAAGCAAGGAGAAGTTGAGGTGCCACCTCCTATTCCAGCTCAAGGAGAGGCTTTAGTGCAGACTAATATGAAAATTGAAAGGAAAAAAGTGATTATAAGAGAATGGAATCAACATAGGAGCTTCACTAGAGGAGGTCGGTCCTCGGGAAAACAAAGTTGGGGAAGCTCTTCCTCTGCACCAGGAGTTACCCAGAGATTTAGGACTCGGGGAAAGCGACACAACTTTCCTTTATCAACTGTTTCTGGTAGGGGTTTCTTTAAAGGTCGAGGTTTTTAGTGCCCCGAAGCGCCCTCATTGTTCTATACAACATTGGGGTGTTTTTAGGAGGATACAGGTGCATGTTTCCATTATGGTAGTACTAAGCATCGGATAGCCAACTGCCCACTCAGACAGGCTTAGACATCAAAAGCCAATAGGGAGGTCTCCCATGCATCTGCTGGGAACAAAGGACGTGGTAAAGGACGAGGAGGATCTGGTTAGCACAGACCTAATCTGGGTACTCAATCGTAAAAAGAATTGGGGGAAGTAATCAAGAACGATCTGGCTAGGTTGGATCTTACCGAGGACTTAACCCGTAATAGGAAAATTTTGCGTACTAGGATACAGTTAAAGGATCTCTCTTAAAGAGGGCATTTACGCTCTAGTAGGTTATATTAAACCATGTCCTTTACATTTACTGCATATTACTTATCTTTTAGTTAGTTTAACTTAGTTAGTTTCCTACTTAGCGTAATTAATTTAGTGACATGCCTAGTTAGAGTTACTATTGTACATGTATTTTCTGGTATGTATTTTTATATTATCATTAACTGTTAATCATTGACATGTTATGTACTTACATTATTTTTGTATTGCCTTACCTTTTTTCTCTTTATTATTTATTTGTATTTAATTATTTTTATTACCTTTTATGTTTATTTGATTTAATTATTTAATTATTTTGTTTTTTAAATATGTACGTGCTTCTTTAAAGTCGTTAGCTGGACCTGTATCGTTACTTACCGATTTAGAAATAGGTTGGAGATGCCAACTCTATTTCTTCCACCCACTCGACTGAAGAATTTTCATAATATGGCTTTAGGCGATGTCTATTAACCTTAAATACCTTAGAGGTATCTACGCTCTGAATTTCTACCGCACTATGAGGGAAAATGTTAGTAATAATCAACGGTCCGAACCATCGAGATTGTAATTTTCCTGGGAATAACTTAAGCTTTGAATGATAAAGAAGAACTTTTTGTCCGATGGAAAATTGATTCCTAGAAATCATTCTATCATGAAAAGGCTTAGTTTTTCCCTTGTAAATTTTCGAATTTTCATATGCCTCATCACGAATCTCTTCTAATTCTTGCAATTGCAACTTCCTACTAGTACTAACCTCTAATTGATCCATATTTAACTGCTTCACGACCCAATAAGCTCTATACTCAATTTCCACAGGTAGATGACAAGGCTTACTGAAAACTAACCTGTAAGGTGACATGCCTATAGAAGTTTTGTACGAAGTCCGGTAGGCGCATAAAGCATCGTCCAGTCGAAGGCTCCAATTCTTTCGGTTCGGATTTACCACTTTTTCTAGTATGGACTTGATCTCTCTGTTGGATACCTCAGCTTGCCCACTTGTCTGTGGATAGTAGGTGGTAGAGATTTGGTGTGTAATTCCACATCTTTTCATCAACGCTTCAAAAATCTTGTTGCAAAAATGCGTCCCTCGATCACTAATAATAGCGCGAGGCATTCTAAACTTGACAAAAATATTTGATTTAACAAAATCAATTACAGTTTTAGTATCAGATATAGTAGCCTTAGCTTCAACCCATTTTGAAACGTAGTCTACTGCTAACAAAATGTAATTCTTACCACTAGAAGAAGGAAAAGGACCTATAAAGTCTATTCCCCAAACATCAAAAATCCCACATACCAGAATGTTCGTCAATGGCATTTGATTCTTTGATCCCAAGTTACCTATTCTTTGACAACGATCGCAAGACTTGCAAAACATGTCAGAGTCATAAAATAACTTAGGCTAAAATAGTCAACATTCTAAAATTTTTCGAGCTGTTCTTTTGGGACCGAAATGTCCTCCACACATAGATGAATGACAAAATTGCAAAATAGATGGAATTTCATCATCTGTAACACAACAATCTGATCAAAACAAAATTTCCAAAGGTGAGGTTCATCCCATACATAGTATCTAACCTCTCGCTTGATTTTACCTTTCTTAGCTCTAGATAGATCACTAGGTAAAGACTTAGTTACTAAAAAGTTCACTATGTCTACATACCAAGGGATTACCTGTTGAATTGTGAAAAGACTCTCATCCGAAAATTTGTCGTGAAGGACATCAGGCGTGGTACTCGATGTGATCAGGCTTAAGACATCGGCAACCAGATTTTTCGCTCCTTTCTTGTCGCGAATTTCTACATCGAATTCTTGAATCAGTAGTATCCATCAAATTAATCTTAGCTTGGCTTCTTTCTTGTTTACCAAATACCTTAGCGCTGCATGGTCGGAGTAGATGATCACCTTGGTCCCCAACAGATACGATTGAAACTTTTCCAGTCCAAAGACGACCGCTAAAAACTCCTTCTCTGTTGTGGAATAATTTTTCTGGGCATCATTAAGTGTCATAGAAGCATAATAAATGACATGAGGTACCTTGTCCACTTTTTGTCCTAACACAACGCCGACTGTATAATCCGACGCGTCGCACATCAACTCGAAGGGTATGTCCCATCGTGGCAGCTGAATAATCGGCGTTGTAGTGAGTCGCTCCTTTAGCCCATCAAACGCTCTTCGGCATTGCTCGTCAAAATCAAATTTCACATCTTTTTGAAGCAATTTGCACATAGGTTGTGCAATTTTGGAGAAGTCCTTGATAAATCGTCGATAAAATCCTGCATGACGAAGAAAGGAACGAACTTCCAGCACATTCGTGGGGTAAAATAAAGATTAAATAACATCTATCTTAGCTTTATCAACTTCAATGCCTTTCGAAGAAACAGTATGGCCCAAAATAATGCCTTGATCAACCATAAAGTGATACTTTTCGTAATTTAAAACCAAATTAGTTTCAATGCAACGTTTGAGCACTTTTTTAAGGTTAATAATGCATGTTTCAAAAGATTTTCCATATACCGTGAAGTCATCCATAAAAATTTCCATGCAATTTTTCACAAGATTGGAGAAAATACTTACCATACACCATTAGAATGTCGCGGGTGTGTTGCACAATCCGAATGGCATTCGTCGATAAGAAAAGGTGCCGAATGGACATGTGAAGGTCGTCTTTTCCTGATCCTTAGGTGCCACCAAATTCTGATGATATCCTGAATAGCCATCTAAACAACAATAGTGAGATTTTCCAGCAAGTCATTTAAGCATCTAATCAATAAAAGGAAGCGGAAAGTGATCTTTTCTAGTAACTGAATTAAGCTTCCTATAGTCTATGCATACCCTCCAACCATTTTGGACACGAGTTGGAATTAACTCACCATTGCTATTTTCAATTACCGTTACACCAGTTTTCTTTGGTACTACCTGAACCAAACTTACCCACTTACTATCCGAAATCGGATAAATAATGCCCGCGTCAAGAAGCTTCAAAAACTCTTTCTTTACTACTTCCATCATGGGTGGGTTTAGACGACGTTGTGGTTGCCTCACCTCCTTCGCCTCATCTTCCATCAAAATTCGGTGCATGCAGATGGTGGGACTAATTCCTTTCAAATTAGCTACCATCCAACCAAAGGCTTCTTTATTCTCCTTCAACACGTTAAAAGTTGGCTTTCCTGCACATCCAAAAGTTGATTAGAAATAATCAAAGTCAATGTATCTTTCTCACCTAAAAAGATGTGTTTAAAATGACTACGTAAGCTCTTCAATTCCAATGTTGGTGGGCTAGTCAATGACGACAGCAACTTATCTACCCCTTTGGAAGTTTCTACTGACATGAGCTGATGGGAGAGTGGTTCAGTTGTCTCCATTCCACACGTTAACGTCTCCTCCTGCTTACTGGACAACATCGACTCATCAATTCCTTGGCATGTTAATGTATTCTCCTTTTGTTCAATAGATAGCGTCGAAGCATCACATCCTTGCCAACTTGATGTGTCTTTCTCTTTGTTGTTAGATACCGCAAATTCAACAATGCCTTGGTATGTTGATGCCTTTTCCATTTGTTCACTAAAGAATAACGATTCTCCATCTCCTTGTGAAATTAATGTCTTTTCCTCTTGTTTACCAGATGGCACAAGTTCCTCACTACCTTGCCACTGTGACGTCTTTTCCATGACCAAAATTAATTCAACGTCATCTTTTCCTTCTAATATCCAATTCTCTTGCATCTATGTATCAATAAAATCCACAGAAACAATAGATTATTCGTCATTAGGAATTTTCATGGTATTATAAATATTGAATTTAATTAAGTCACCATCGAATTCCATAGTTAAAGATCCATCATGAACATTTATTTTGGTTCTAGTCATTCTAAAAAGCGGCCTTCTGAATAAAATTGGAGTGGAGGAGGACGTGTCACCCGCGCCCATCTGCAAAATATAAAAATCAGCCGGAAAAAGCATGTTTCCTACTTGGACCAATATATCTTCTAACACACCTTTCGGATAAGCATTTGAGCAATCCGCTAATTGAATCACGACGTTATATTCTTTAAGCGGTCCAATATTCAAAGATTTATACACATCGTATGGCATAACATTTATGGACGCACCTAAACCTAGCATAGCTCTTTCAATTCGCAAATTACCAATTTGGCACGGGATAGTAAACATACCTGGATCTTGACATTTCGGTGGAAGCTTTTTCTTTTGTAAAATTGCTGAAACATTTTTGCCTAATTGGACTTTCTCATCGAATTTCAATTTCCTCTTTGACGTACAAAGCTCCTTAAGGAATTTAGCATATCGTGGAATCTGTTTAATTGCATCAAGGAGAGGGATATTTACCTGAACCTTTCAGAAAGTCTCCAACATTTCCTTTTTTGTTCTTCCTTCTTTGCTTTTGCTAATCAACTCGGAAAAGGAGGTGGAAGCACCTTGTTTTGGACATCTTTTTGCGTCAATTCCCGTGGGGAATCTGTGTGCATGATATCTTCTTCTATTTCTCTTTTGGAATTTTCCAGAATTTGTTCCTTTAGTGTCTTACCACTCCGCAGTGTGATAGTCTATACGCTTTGTCTAGGATTAACCTCCGGTTAATCTGGAAAATTACCATAATTTCGTGTTTCCATTCGGTTGACGGCAACTGCAATTTGACTTAACTGGTTTTCAAAATTCTTATGTTGATTTTCCAAATTCCGAATACTTGCTTCAGTATTCCACTAAAATGTCAAAGTGTTAGTGATCAAAGTGTGCACTATATCTTCCAAAGAAGACTTACCTTCGGCAGTTGACGTCATGTTTGGATTTTGACGCAGCAAGTATGGTTGCCTATATGGTTGAAAATTCGTGGCTACTTACTGCCCTTGAGGATTCTTATATCACAAATTCGGATGATCGCGCCATCCCGAATTATAGGTATTAGAGAATGGGTCATACTTCCTTTGATTTGGTCTAGAAAATCCTCCCACGACATTCACCTATTTCGAGTTTTCTTCCTTAAAAATCGAACATGAATTAGTAGAATGTCCTAACATTGAGCATATACCACATACCTTAGCTTCTTCTTTTCTCGTGACCGTTAATTGTCGCACCAAAGAAGTGAGATCATGCAATCTCTTTTCCAACAAGGTTGCACTAACTTCATTCACGCCCTTTGATCCATGCCCAGTACGGATTTTGAATTGTTGCGTGTTGGAGGCCATGTTCGCTATCAAATCTCTTGCAGCCGATGGCATTTTGTCGACTAAGGCACCACCGCTTGCAGCGTCGATCATGCTCCTATCGGAAAGAAAAAGTCCTTCGTAAAAATATTGAATTAATAATTGTTCGGTTATCTGGTGGTGTGGACAGCTAGCACATAATTTCTTGAATCTCTCCCAATATTCGTAGAGTATTTCTCCTGTATGTTGACGAATTCCGCAAATCTCTTTTTGAATATTACTGCTCTCGATGCTGGAAAATACTTTTCGAAGAAAAGCCTCTTTATTTTAGCCCACATTTGCACGTTTTCTTCGGCTGAATAATATAGCTAGTCTTGCGCATCGTCTTTAAGAGAAAACGGAAAAGCTCTAAGCTTAATCTGCTCTTCCGTCACATTAGTCGGCTTCATACCTATGCAAACTATGTCGAATTCCTTCAAGTGCTTGTATGGATCTTCTCCCATCAATCCCCTAAAAATAGGCAATAAGTGAATCAGTCCATATTTTACTTTAAAAGTATTATTATCACCTAAATTCGGGAAGTTGATGCAATGTGGTTGTTGCGCGTCCGTTGGCGCGGCTAGTTCGCAAAGGGTGCAGTTTGTTGCTATCCTATCCATCTTCTGCATCTCCTTTTGTTGTTTGGTCTATTTCTGCAATTTTTTCGCTGTCTTTTCGATCTCAGGATTGTACTGTAAGTTATCTTATTGGTTTGAATGCGTAACGTACATAAACCGTCAAAATTTCCCAACAACGGCACCAAAATTTGGTGATGCTGTCGCCTACAACCAAATATAAAAGAAATCACTTCCGTTAAAATAAATTAATCTAATAGCAGTAAATGGATATCGTTCCCATGAGGAATCTTTACGGTAATGAAATTACGAATTCAAACAACACAAATAACGAAAATAAAAGGGGGGGGGGTTTGATCATGGCAATATTAGAAAATCAAGAGAAAAATCACAAATCAAAAGTAGTAATTAAATCTGAAAAATCAATGAGAAAATACCTTAGTTTCGGGCCACCAATGTTATCATGCTATTATGGATTCTCGATATAAAATTGCAATCATTAATAAACATTCATTGGGGAAGTTTCTCTTTGGTGTAATGACTAGAAACATGTATCCTAGCATTCTTATTAAACAATAACCTAGATACGATCATAGGTGTAATTGAATAATAACATTAAGAATTAAGAACCAATTAGCAAGTTAAATACATGTACGACATGCAATCAATCAAGCGAATATCTTCTTAGAATTTCCGACTCTAACGTAGAGAAGTTAATCGTAATTGCTACTTATGATTATCGAAACTGAACATCATATTCTGTTAATCTAGCGATTGAACCAATTAATCTCTAGTTGCGCACCTAGAAACCAACGAATCTAATTAGAAATAATAGATCTGAAGATATCCAATGATTATCAACAACATAAAAAGTTTCCGAAACATCTCACCATAAAAACATATAACATGGATCCCCTCAACCACGACAAAAGATTTAGCTATTCATAATCGAATTGAAAACGAAAGCAATAACAAGGTAATAAGTCTCATTCCTTAGTCCTTTAATGAAAAATACGAGAACACCAATTGAAAATATGCAGAATACGTAAAGAACAAAACCAGAAAGTGGCAGCAGCCCAAAATCACCTAAACCTATTCTAAAACCTAAAGTGTACCTGCGTCCATTCCCAACTCCCCTTCTTATGCTTATCTCCTGTTGGACCCCGAACTTTTGATGAAAATTAGAAATATTAAAATGAATTTAATAAGAATGAATATGTGAATTATATGGGTTTGGTTAGGTCCCCTCTGTAGAGTCAGTGCACTGTCTCCCTCTGTAAGCCTTCTCCCGGCTGCCCGCAAGTGGCTTAGGAGTTCCGGTTCCGGACTCCCCTCTGTTCACGGCTGCACATGACC
>JANPWU010000009.1:2234695-2253982 GCA_024707465.1 Erythroxylum daphnites
ACGCCCCAAATTTGAGGTTAGCATTTTGAGCAAATTTAGTCCGATTTATGTTCTGTCTCTTTGACATTTTGGCATGCTTGCTCTCACTTCTATGCTAAGACCTATATATTTAAGATATCAAAGTCCTATTTTCATATAGAGTAACCACCGGAAAGCTAATAAACTTGTAAAAGAAAGCTAGACAGATTTTAGTGAATAGCAAGTGGCTTGCACAAATTATAGATAGTTTTGCAATCTTTGAGGAGCCTTTATTCTCGAATCACATACCTAGCAAATACCTTTTAAGAGGCAACTCTTTAGTAGAAGATCTCTTTTCAGGTTCTTCAACTCACTATTCAAACATTCTTAGATTGATTTAATTATTACACATGCTATTGAAATCAATTTTTGAAGCTCAAAAGCTTATTAATGTGTGTAGTTGTTAAAATATGTCAAAGTTGAATGTTTAAAGCTTCTTAAGCATAATTCAGACTTTTTAAAACTTAGTAAGAAGCTAGCTTTGAAGAATCTAACCTTGGCTTAGAAGGATTTGGCTAATAATTCCAAAAATTCTAATCACCAAATCCTTCTAATCTTATTAAGAAAGAGAAGACAGATTTGTTCCAATACTTTAAAGTTGATAAAGAATATAGTGATCAGTTGAAATAGAAGTCAAGAACCTTATGGTTACAATAAAGTGACATAAACGCTACATATTTTGTTTGTGTAATACAAGGGAGGAGAAACATAAATGGTATTTTTTGTTTTGAGAATGAGGATGGAAAATTGATAAATGATCAAGAAGAACTCAAAAGGATGGCAAGAAACTGAATGAATATAAACCAATTGCCTGCTGTAATGTGATACATAAGATTATCTCAAAGATCCTTGCTAACAGATTGAGGATTACTCCACCAGACATAATCAATCCTAGTCAAGGGGTCTATGTTCCAGGTAGAAGTATGGGTGACAATATTATGCTAGCTCAAGAACTATTGAAAGACTATAATCAAAAAGTACAAGTCACGAGTTGTGCAATTAAAATAGACTTCACCAAAGCATATGATATAGTAGAGTGGGACTTCATCATCATTTTGCTCTATGCTTTTAGATATACTAGCAAGTTCATTAGCTGGATACACTTTTGCATTTCTAGAGTTTCATTCTCAGTGTTAATGAATGGTGAACCTACATAGATTTATCAAGCTGCTAGGGGAATAAGATTAGGAAGATTTATCTATAGAGGTGCTTTAAAGAATGACACAGATGTGCATTGTTGAAAGATCAAATTTCATATATCCTTTTCAATGTAGAGAACTCAATATCACTCAACTTTCTTTTGTTACAGATGTGCATTGTTGAAAGATCAAATTTCATATATACTTTTCAATGTAAAGAACTCAATATCAGTTAACTTTCTTTTGTTGTTCAGAAAGTTTTGGGCCTGAAATACAATCCTCATAAAAGTGTTGCTTATCTTTCTAAGCAAAGTAGAGATGATTCAACATGATTATTCATTGAAGCTGGTTTTCCTATATCAGTTACCTTTCACTTATTTAGGAATTCCAATTTCCAGTAAGAAGATAAAGGACGTTGAATGCAAACCTCTTATTGAAAAAGTGAATAAAAGAATCTTTATCTAAAGCAACATATTTTTGTCTTATGGAGGTAGGTTACAACTAGCTATTTCCATTCTCAACAATCTATATGTTTATTGGTTGTCACACTTAGCTATTCCTAAAGGAATTTTGAAGAAAATTGACAGGAGTATTAGGGTTTTCATATGGCATGGTCTAAATTCAAATGGTAAAAAGACTTCCAAAGTTAAATGGAGTGTTATGTGTCTTCCCAAAGAATATGGTAGGTTAGGAATCAACTCTACCAATAGAATGAACAAGATTTTATTAGTTAAGAGATTATGAAGAATCTGTTATGACAAAGAGAGTCCTTGGATGAAATGGATGCATACGTTTCACATCAAACAAGGAAGCATTTAGGCAATCTCTCATAAATGTACTCATTCCTATACCTTTCAAAAAATCTTACTTACTAGGCCTTTTATGCATAATCATATCAAGCACTACATCAAGGATGGGAAGAGCACTAGATTATGGTTTGATAACTGGCATTCACTTGGTCTTTTATCTTACAATTTTAACTCTAAGAGGGGTAATACCTGAGAATAATGAGATGTATAATCTCATTTACAATAATAACTGATATTGACCTTTTCATACAACCAGGAGAATTAGACCAATAACTGATTGTATGCCAAACTACTTACTAAACTAGATACAATAGGATCAAGCCAGTTGGATGTTGCACAATTCACACAAGTTCACGACTCAGTCATGCAAACATTTACGACTTGGACCACCCATCAAATTTTTTTTCTTTACAAACTAATTTTTATTTTTGGTACTTCTCTAGCTCATTCCTTTATTCTGTAGTTAGCCACAAAGCGAAAGCTGGGAACTAGGGACATTATTAAATTTTATATCTCCAACAAGTCTTGTCCTCTATGTTCTAGTGTTAATGCAACTTTAGATCATATATTCTTCAAATGTTGTCATACAAAACTGCTTTTGAGAAAAATTCTCAGTTTATTTGAGCTTCAAGACATGAATTTTAGCTGGTTAGAATGCTTATCTTAGATAAATGAACTAAAATGGAGAAGTAAAGAGGATCATAAGGTCTTTAGAACAGGTTTTGCTATGCTAGTCCACTTTATATGGAGGACGAGAAACACGAAGATGTTTGGAAAAGTATATCAATACAACAAATTCACATGGATGGAGTTCTTTCGTAAGCTTATAATGACAATTTTGGCTAGTCCTCATAAACAACTCATTTCCATTCTAATCAAACAACAAATTCGAATTTAGATAGTGCAACTCAAATATTCTCTGATTATTAGTTAGTTGATTTTTTACTTACTCCAATTGTTGGAGATGACTTTCAGTCCTCTTTGTAATTTCCACCATTTTGAATGAATATTTCACGTACTTTCCAAAAAAAAAAAGAAAGCCCAAGTGAAAGATGATGGCCTTTACATGGTACACTTTGTAAGGAAGAAGAAGGCATCAATTATATTATTTTGACTAGTAACTAAGTTTGAAGAAAGAGTCAAGCTAAATATTCATAAAGAGGTGCTTATTAGGTAACCCAACCACAAACTTGATTCTCTTTCAAGTTTATTTGAACATATTTATAGTCCCATGGACCAATAATTTATATGTTTATAGTTATTAATAAATTTATATCACATTTTAATTATTTGTGTTTAGAATATTTATTTTGTTATTTTTATGTTTTTTAGTAAGGAATATGATAAGTAGTGTTTTAGTCATAATTTTGGTCTTATATTTAATGCATTTTGCTTGTTTATGAGTATTATTTTTTATTTTGTTACTTAAGTTGTTTGAATTTTGTTTTTAGATCTAATTCACTCCCTTGGAGCAAAAATGAATGAATTTTGACAAGTTTTGAGTAATAGAGTGTAAGACAGTATACATGGTTGTGTATGAGAGTTTGGAGGCGTGTTGAATCTTTTTCTACAAAACACACTTATGTTGAATGGAAATATGCTTGTGTTGAATAGTGAGAAGGCCATATTAATCCTATAAGCATGTATCTCTGTATATGTTAGATCCAAATAATGTCACATGATAATTCAAGAACACAATCATCAACATGCTTGTATTGATGATCGTGGAACTCACTGTATCCAATTTTCAAATTTAAAAACATGAGTTTAAGTTATAGACAACAAAAGGAGGTTGAAAATACAAAGATAGGAGCCCTTGAATGGCTAAAGGACAAAGAAACAACCAAGGAAATCACTTTAGAGGGGATTTTAATCAATATAGAGTGAAGTTTTTGGAGATTTAAGGATTTTAGTCTTGTTTTTTGAGATTTCTTTCTATTATAATGAGCTACATACCTTTTAGTATCTAGATTAGATGAACCCTGGGATGGATTTTGTAGTGACTTTATTTTAATTTAATTATTCCTTAATTTTATTGAGATTCAATTATGTGTTCATATTTATTCTTAAATTAATATTGTTAGTATATTATTTCATATATGATTTCATGCTATTAAGATTGAAAAATCCTTTGTATAAATAGATCTAACATAATTAAAAAGAGTTGTATGCAAACTTAGAAATTGGTCGACATAAATCTGTTTTATATTAGGGTTAAACCTAATAGTGAAATTCATGAATCGATTAATGCAATTTTAAAGGTTTTAATTAGAAATAGATTTAACTTAAATAACCTAGAATTAGGGATAGTAAGAAGGAGTCTTGGTGGTGGAATGAAGTCGTCTAAGATAAGGTAAAGATCAAGAAGGTTGTGTATAAAGCTCTAATGGATTTACGTATAAAGTTCTATTAGATAGAACAAGGACTAAGAGAGGGTAGCCAATAGAAAGAGTAATAAGTTAGCAAAGAAAGAGGTGAAGAAGATAGTCTCAGAAGCCAAAAGTAGAGTTTTTGAGAACTTGTATCAAATATGAGAAAATAAGGATAGAGAAAGGGATATTTTTAAGTTGCCAGAGTTAGGGAATGGAAAGTGAAGGATATAGATCCAGTTTGTTTTATAAAGAATGAAGTAGGATGGGTGCTTGTGGATAAAAATGACATCAAAAGAAGATGACGTAGCTACTTTTATAGGCTTTTTAATGAAGGCAAATATAAAAAAATTTTCTTGGGTGATTTTAGCAGTTTTGAGAAATAATAGAGCTTTGTTTATTGTCAATGTATTACAAGAGAAGAAATTAGAGGAGGAGCAAGATGAAAAGTGGAAGGATAATAGGACCTAATGAGTTACCTATGGAGGTGTGTAAGAGTTTAGAAGCATAGGGTCTTGCTTAGTTAGCCAAGTTTTTTAATGTGATCATCAAGTTTGCCAAAATGCTAAATGAGTGGAGACTTAGCACATTAATTCCTCTCTACAAGAACAAAGGCAATATTTAAAGTTGTAACAACTATAGGGGCATCAATCCACTTAGTCACACCATAAAGTTATGGGCAAGGGTGATAGAGAAAAGAGTGATAAATGGTACATCTATCTCAAAAAACCAATTTAGTTTCATTTCAGGGAGGTCTATGATAGAAGTTATACATCTCCTTAGACGATTAATGAAATATTATAGGGACAAATAGAGGGACTTATGACAGGGTACCTAAAGAAGTCATATGGAAGTGTTTACAAGCTAAGAAGTTTTTGTTATCTATACACGAGTTATTAGGAATATGTATGAATGTGTTAAAACTAGAGTAAGGATGATATGAGAAGATGCATAACATTTTTTTATCAATATCGGGTAACACCAAGGATCCTCTTTGAGCCATTTCCTGTTTGCAGTAGTTACGATTGAGCTTACCAATAATATCCAAGGGGATGTGCCTTGGTGTATATTGTATGCTAATGAAATTATTTTAGTGTTTGAAAAAAAGAGGATGTTAATATCAAGCAAGAACTTTGGAGAGATACGTTAAAGTCAAAGGACTTCAAATTAGTAGGACTAAGAATGAGTACTTAAAGTGTAACTTTTTCTAGTCGCAGGGTTGCATATGATATAGGGATCAAGATTGGTATAGAAGTTATATCATAGAAAGGATATTTTAAGTACCTTAGACTCATCATCCAAGGTAGTGACAAAATAGATGACAACATAGTTCACTTTATCAAATCAAGGTAGCTTAAATGAAGGGGCACCTCAAGAGTTTTATATGACAAGAAGATACCACCCAGGCTAAAAGGTAAATTATTTTATTTAGCAATTAAGTTGGGCCCATTAAATAAGTGCATAATCATAAGTTAAAGGCAACGGAGATGAGGATGTTTAATTAGATGTGCAACCTTACAAGAAGAGATAAGGTCGAGAATATAGTGGTAAGAGATAAGTTGGGACTGACTAATATTAATAGTAAATTTAGACAGACAAAGTTTAAGTGGTTTGAACATATTAAGAGGAGTCATCATGATTCTCTAATAAGAAGATGCGAGAATATTGTGCTTAATAAGAATGTAGATTAGGTTGCATTGAAGAAGGTAGACTTAACATCTAAGAGGTGATTGATAGTGAAATTGGGGTAAAATATATTTTGACATTGCAAGGAATTCATATATGTCTTGATTAATGATACCTGGAAAATTCATAAAATCTAGTGTCGATCACTTTAAAAAAATAATACACATCGCCATAAGTTAAAAATAGTTTATATCAATTAACATATGGAATTTCTCTTCATTGTTCTTTTGTTCTTTTTCCTCAACAATGGGTTCCTCTCACTTAACTTCCTCTTTCTTGTCCTTAATCACCTCTTCCTCACTCTTCAAAATAATCATCGTTCTGTTCTCTAGAATCATGCACTATATTGTTATATGATGAGCTTTAAGGTCTCCCAGTTAGTGACTTGTACACTTGACCAATCTAGTTTTCTATAATGTGGACTATAACCTCTAACTATATTTCATTGATTTTCAATATTTAAAAGATTGATTAGCATTTATCCTAACTAGATTTAATTAACTTCCGAAAACTTCATGAGAATCTCTATCCAACTGTAGTACATGTTGAGTACCCTAACACACTGAACTTATTTTAACCTAAATTTTATCTAATTATCCTACAAGAGACTAGATTCAATCTTATCTTGATTATAAAAAAAAACTACCTAAAAACTAAATAAACATAATTAATCACAAATAACAATTAACTAATCTTAATTAAAATTAATTACCCACAATTACAAGCTGATTAACTACATCAAGATTTAATTAGCTAAAATTAAAGTAGATTGACTTCAATTGAGACTTGAAATGTTAAAATAAAAGCTTGCATGATTGGAAATAACGTAGTTAAGACTAAATGAAATATGATTAACCTAGTAATTGCTGACAAACTCAAAGTAAAGCTCAATAGCTAAAAATTGTGCAAGGTAACTCGCGAGTCCAAAACTGAAGGAATAAAACCAAGCAAAACCCAATAGAGTAAGCATCAGTGTATTTTTAAAAAGAGATGTTGCAATGAAGTGGACAAAGGAAAATAGTAAAGATGAAATATGATGAACCCCAATTACTGTCCAATGCAGCAACAGCGGTAGAGTTGATATACACATCTCACTCCACATGATCTAACAGAAGGCATTCTTAAGAAATCACATCGTTCCACTAGGAGAACCTTATTACATGTCTGGATTTAGATGCCTATGGTTCCTTCAAATTCACGAATGACATGAAAAATAACGGAGCACCACTATGGCAACCATAGCCTTTTTATTTGCCACATCACTTTTAACACCGACCTTGTATATCTGATCAAATTGTAATGAGTGTGCATAGATAAATCATGGTGATTTTTATCAGATGCAGTGAAATCTTCATTAATCCTTACAGAGGTAGTGTATTGAACCATTATAATAGCAACTTTCCGAACCCCGTATAAATGATAATTCACCGCGTTAAGATGGAACTTGCTCATGATTATGTGCATCCAGTTATCTTCTCAGTAAGGTAGCTGGCAAAAAGTTTTTGAACCTTTTCTTGATGAACAGAAACAAAGCAGAACCAGCAAGTGGCCAAGTTGTTATGATGGCAACGTATGCAAGTAGCCAGATTGAAACTCTACTCCTGCTCAAGAGCTGTCCTATCTGTTGTCTCACAGGATCAATCAAAACATTCAGACACGGATCTGGTGGAAGGTTTGAGTCGCTTTCCTTTTGTATTTGTTCTGTCATGTGAACACCCATTTCGCTCTTAATGGAGTCTGGATCCTTGTCAACGCAGCTTACATCTTCACTAGGTAAATGCTCTGCAACAATATCCTTTTCAGTGTCTCCTACTGCAGTCACCATTCCATCTTCCATAACATTCACGTAAGGTCCCTGATCAATTGAAGATTCAAGTGGAATTGTCCAGCTAGAAGATTTCCTCTGCAACACAGAAGCATACTGCTATCTTACAAATCCATTCATAAGGATGCTCTTTGCAATTGATAACATAAAACATTGTTAGTTGTTGCAGCTTCAGAGCCGAATTAATCGACACAAGGAATCAGGCTTTTAAACTAGAATTAAGATGTTGGAGTAAAGGGGGGCATATACTGGCTAGCAGATGCAATCTGCACAACCACAGAGTGGATATACGAAAAAAAATGTTCCTCTTCCAAGTAGCAAATATTCTAGATGCAAGTGGCAATAACTTAATTCCTATGTAATATAGTTCATTACACCATTGTTAGTACTGTTTGGTCGTTTATTAGGCTTACAATGCCATGAAATTTGCTTTACATCTCTAACAATGTAAAACCCATGAATAGCCTATCCATGCAGACTTAATATATTACATTATCAAATTTCTTTATCAATTCATTTCATTTCATTGTAACCTAACAAATAACATCCAAGTATTCAATAACCAGAATGGGCAACCTTAACTGGCCAAACTTTGTGCTCAACTAGCCGCTATGTTGTACTTTCAATCAGGAGTGTTTATCTTAGCATAGATTTAAGGTTGTATTGGACAAAAGATAGGAGTGATCTAACTCGCACCTTTTTGTTTCTCAACGAGCTTGAGTGAAGGACATTAAAGAACTCATTAACTGCTCTTACCCACCTGCAGTAAAGCAAGCATGCTTATAATCAGACCAAATGGGAACCAAATATGATGACTACGCATGGGCATTAGTAGTTGAGAATTATTCGTCTCAGAGCTAGAATTACATAGCAAGACCACAACAATAAGTACTCCTATTATGGAAAATGAAACTACTATGTGCATGTATGTACGTTCTTGTATAACTAGCTATATTAAACAGAACTATTCATGAAGTATCTTCATGATTTATCTCAGATGTCTTCAAATCCAACTGTCTTTGAGATAAAATATCAGACTTAATGAAGACTCAATGTAATATATTTCAATGCAATTACAGTACTTACAGGTAGTGTAAGCTATAAAATCAAATATGGGTCAAGTTAACAATACCATGATACAAAATATTTGCTTCTTAATATCTGTTGTATGGAGAAGACTCAAATGTTACCACTTTAGTATCTGTTGTATGGAAAATACTCAAATGTGACCATTATAAAAGGTATTCTCCCACATGAAGAACAGGCCTTTAGATCTTAGAAATTAGATAGAGAGTATTGAAATGCTGATACAAGGTGAGGGATATATTACCACAAACTATTTGCAGTTAGTCCTTCAAAATAAGCTAGGTGTCCTCCATGATGGGTGGTAGCAAGGATTATATTCTCATTTGCCCTACAATAAATAAAACATTTAATGTTTATATAAACTGATGTAAACACTTAGAAATCTTTTTTTTTTTCCTTTTTTGGGGGAAAATGAAGTAATTGTATTGACTAAGCTTTATGTTTTCAACAGTAGAGTGTATGATGATAAAACCTTAACAGGAATCCCATCAACTTGCTACATAATAAGACAAACTAGAAGGGAGGTGTACAGAATTAGGAGGCCTATAATTACAAGTTCAAGTCAAGTTCCCAACTAATCTTCATTTGGGCTGTGACTCCGAGATGTGCTTTGTTTGACATAAGAATTTCTCTAATTCAAAAGATTGTATTTGCTGACATTGCATATTAGTCCATGGCTAGGCCTTTGTGAAGCCTGTTGTTCCTTTCCCTCCAGATAGCATAGATGGACCAAATGAAGGCTGTTTAGAATATGCAAGCATCCTGCTTCATAAGTTTGGCCATCTCAACAGCCCAACCCACAAAAAGAGGCCATTCCCTCTCATTACAATCTAAATGCATCAGATGCAGGATTTTAGACCAAATTACTTGAGAGTAAGGGCATTGTAAAAAATGAGGATTTGATTCAGTAGCCATTTGACATAGTAAACATAAGGTTGTTTGAATACCATGGCACCTATTCCTTGTTTGAAGTCTTTGCCTTACTGCCAACTAACAGATAAAAGAAGACGGGGGAAAGAGTTTTGGACAAAATAAGCACACTTAGAAATTTTGTTAAAGCATAAAAGGAGTGCCACCCTTAAATGCTTTAAAATCAATTCAGGTAAGCAACAATAATGAGGCTTTCCAATAGTTGTCCATAGTGGCAGCTGGTAATCAAGAAGCTCAAATAAAATATTTGAACTTCAAGCTGATTGCAGTAGACTGGAAGAATTATGGCATCGACCTTGTGATGATGGACAAATAATGGAATGCTAATCAATATGATTGTTAATAGGGCTGTCCAAAACCCAACCCAACATGACCCATCCATCCCTGTAAACCCGATCCAATTCAAATTATTTTAAGTAGTTTTTTTTACAATATTTACTAACGCCTTAGAGTCATTAGTCCTATGAGGATATCACTTCATTGTCCAAGTACGATGATACTCTTGGTCTATGTCAAATACTCCATTTCATTATATAATGGAGTGACTACATAATGAAAACTAGTGATTACATAAGAAAACTATCCATTTTAGCTCTCATTAGCCATCCAAACTCCTATTTAGCATCTCACATGAGACTCAATGAGATCCATTACTGTTACCATTCCTAATCTTCTAATTTTTGTTGCTTTATTTGAAAACCTAGTAGTCCAAGGAAAATGAGTAGCCTTGAAAACCTATAACTGGAATCCATGTAATCTAAAAATAAAAGCAAACATCAAGAGACCCTTTTTAAGTTATTGTAATTCAACTGCAATACTCACGAAATTAAGCACAGTGGAAGTAGGAAGAGAACTCTTGAGTTCAATGGTGAAGGCAGTAGACAGTTAAATAGCCTGAAGTGGAGGAGCAGCAGATGCTTTCAACAACTTGGAACTTTGCAGGAAGTAAGCAGAAGTGTTTAACTGTACAGATTATTGCAAGAGATGGGTTTCAACAACGGAATTTTGCAAGAAAGCAGAAGAGAGAGAACAGAAAGCCATGGACAAAACAGGAGTCAGTCTAAACCAAGATGCAGAAAAGCAAAACGAAGAAGAAATTTGCTGCAGAATACGGGAGATATAGTTTTGATTAGGTATGGTGGGTTTTAAAGTTTAGGAGGGAGAATGAGAAAACAGGTTGCAAGCGCAATGACATGTTACAGGAGAAAGAAAGTCATATCAAGTTGGCCGGTTTGCTAACCCAACCCAACCCAACCTGTCCCTAAATATGTGCCATGAAAAGATGTGCCCAGATCTGTCTGCCTACACACTTCTGTTCCCATGTTGACGAATTTTGAGTGGCAACAATGAAGTTTGTGGAAATAGAAGGCTTCAAATGGAATCTTCTGAAATGAAACCTCAAATAATACCGCAAAAAACCAAAATCTAAGAAGTTAAAGATAAACTTGTTCCATACCGACACTCATCCCATGGAATTGCCTCCCTTGTACAAACTGGGTCATCCAAAGAACTGACACACAAAAGAGGCACCGAAACATTTCCAACAAAATTAGCAGAGCTGGAATGCCTATAGTACGTATCAACTGTCTGGCAAACAAGTCAACCTTTCAGTTGAAACGGCAGTTAACCAGAAGAATCATTTATAGAAAAGGTAAGAATCAGTCAATAGCTTTTACCTCAAATTTCCCCAAAATTCGAGTTGCATGATGATCAAAGTCCCGAACAGAACATGACTGCAAAACACAAAGGACAACCGGATTCCTATGAACAGATATACACACATAAGACACATGTCTTGGTAATTAATTGTCAAATGCTTGTTCTATCTTGCCAATTTAGTACATAAATGAAATGTTCAAATCTAATTAACATTTACAATAAGCAGTACTACTTAGTTGAAACATCAACTGTTTACACATCAGCAAGAGATGAGCACAAAATAGTATTTATTCACATCTATGGACAATTTTAGGTCATGGGATATAGTTCACATCAGGCAAATAAGTGATGCAGGGAAAGGGTTAGGCAACTAGCTTTTAACAAATTAGGGTTAAATTGAGTTGATTGTGGAGGAACCAATAAAGAAATTGGGTTCTCAAGAATTTTTTTTTAATAAATGAAACAACAATAGCTCATAATGATGATGGAACAACTTATTTATTGTAGCCTTCTTGGGTTGAGAAATACAGTTCCAAGCTAACTTAAAAAACCTAGTTATAAAATGGTCCTGCAGGAATAAGATTGTCTATTGATCAGGACCATACAAAGGCATTATCATCTAGCAGTAGTGTTGGGATGCTCGCAAGGCACACTAATCAATCCTAAGAAAATGCAATCAATCTAGGTTTCAGATCTAATTTCTAAATTCTTATACACACTAATCTATCTTCATATTTAGAATATATGACTGGATATTATTAATGTTATTTGGCATATTTCCTTAAAAATGAAAACTGTAATTTGAAGTATGTCAAGAACAGTATTTTAAACTGTGAAATGTAACTACAATTGTAGTTGCAATATTGTGGTTGTACTACGGACCATTACAGCAATTTGCCACATTTGCATCCATGTCATCTACAATAGCAAAATAACCCGCAATCCACAATTTAAAATCTTGGTCAGAAATATATATTCTGTAGTTTTTGTAGCCAAATTCCAAATTATAAAGGAAAAATGTTTACTTCTAAAAGAAAGGCCAAAGTGGTGTGTATTCATGCATAAAACCTGACATCCTATACTTATATATGCTTTTATACTAGCATTTTTATCAATATTTGGAAGTCTTAGGCTTTTGGCATGGCTGCTGCTAAATGACATGAACAAAAATCATTCACGAAGTTATATCTAAGACATGGATCTAAATAAAGAGCTAGTTTTACTGATTTTTGACTTAGAGAAGCTAAGAGACATCAGATGACATGTAAAAGGAGATAGATCTGCAATTTGTGAACTCATAGAAGAAGACACGATTCTACAAACAAGGTTTCTCAGTTGGATTTATAGCATATACTTTGGAGACAAGATACCATCTAAACCAAATTAAATGACTTTGCACAAGCTTGTAGAAAAGTAGAAGCCACAAATCTTGTTAACAGCAAGTCATGACAATCAGTTTATTTACAGTGTCAAACTAAGATAGAATTGCTTCAAGGAAACATGTGGTTTAACACTAAATACCACCAGTTGCACAAGTTCCATATATTAACCATAGAATAATAACCTAAAAGAGATGCATTTTGGTTCTAAGATAAGAGTTAAAACTACAGGATATTTCCTTAACCTTACATTTTAGTACATTTCAGCAATGTAACAATAAGCATTTAGATAGCTAAAAATGGAATATTTTATCACAAAGGGGACTAATTACACGGGCGCCCCTTTGTTCAACACAGGACATCATAACAAGAGAAAGGATTAAAGTTACATGGAGTTTCCGTAAATATGCATGGACCACATGGTTTTTGTGTCACTCACCCATGGGACACTTAGTTCAATAACCAGAAAAGCTTCATCCATCATGGTAAGTTAAGATGATAGAAACTCAAGATGATATACCATCATGGCTAGAATGGGACAAGTTACAGGCCCTTCCAAGCAGCCAACTGATCCATTAAAAAGGAAGTTGATAAGTTAACCTTTCATGTGGTAAATGACTCATTTAGACCTACTAGGTTATATACCCAATTTTAGGAAGATAGTTTATCACATTCAGTTTTTTGAAGTAAATCTGAGATTCCCTAGTAAGCCACACAATTTGTTGTGCACAAAGCAGATAAGAATCCTTGACACCACCTGTGTGGTTTACAAGTACTCAGTCATACAAGAGTAGCTCTCTCATTTGCTAGAAATATTTGACCATAGGAGCAGCTTGACAATAACTGTTAAGAAAAAAGTGGCCTGGAAGATTACACTAATGTTAACCTTTTTAGAATGAAAGCATCATTGAAAATAAGTACAGGCCAAAGTTAGTCCATTTCCAATTGGTAATTTCACTCACCCCATTACCATTACAGATCAATCACTCCACTCATAATTGATACTAGTGATATTGGAATAACCTGCTTCAGTTAGGGGATACATTCAATTTTAAGGAATTCATACTTGAAAAAGAAAAGTAACAAGAAAAATTACCTTTTTGATGTTATCCATATCTGTAAGGCGTGACAATACAGATTGATGCCTGCAAGTACAGATTAAATGACCAGAAAAATCATGAACAAAAATATTGTGCCATACTCTTAATAAGCTAATGTAGCTCACATTTTGAGAAACTCAATAGAAAAAAGTTAGGAAGAGTTGATGTACACGTACAGTTGTGCATAACCTTTAAGGCCAACAGCTAAAACTCTGTCATAGAATTTTTGTGTGAGTCTGCGGTTTATGAACCTGTCACATATCTGTAAGTCAATCAGGTATGACATTTTACAATAACTTAGGGACAGGAACTTCTAAAACTCCCAATATAACTCCAACTAATTAACTTGCTTTTTATGCTAATAAATTGTTATTTTAAGAAGGATCTCCTGACCTTATTTATTTGAGATGGTTAGGTGGTAAGTCAAGAACTTTTATCTAAATTGTGCTCACAAACATGGCCAAAACTACTTTATGACAAATCGTTCATAAGAGCATGGTGATCTAAAGTGTATGAACAAACACCAAAATAGCTTGTTCACGTCACACGTTCCTAAAACCACTCCATATTTCCAAAATGCAACTAATGTATCACTATTTCCCACCTACTAATTAATGTCCATTTCATGACATATAATCCGATTAAAAATAACCCCACAAGTGGAATGGGATATGAAGGTGTAAACCCAAAAATAGACCAACCTACATGAACTGAAACTGTAAGCATCACTGATAGTCCACCAATTCAGGGGTCAACTAGTTGAATATGAGATTATGGTATCATATCAATAAAAAAGAAAATAATAAGAACAAATGACGTAAATTCTAGCGAAAATAGCCCCGTGTTAAAGGATATACACATGTGAACTAATACTTTTGGAACTTGATTATATTCACCAAACTATAGACAACTGAAATGACAACAAATCATAAAATGAGTTATTCTTACCAAAAGGTCCCAAGGAGAACAGACAGCTGCAGCTCCTATTAGAGGAATACCATCCCCATCCTCTCCAAGATATTTCACCTAGAGCATGAACATTGTCTTAACACAAATTGTACATATCCAGAGCTTTGAAATTCCAACTACACAGCAAAAATGTCCTAGATACAAACTATGGACATATAAACAATCAAATAGCACTCAATACAAGACCAGTAAGGCATATAACAATCTTGTTGTTGGTCTGAGCAAGAGTACTTAAAATTTTTGACACATCCACTTAAGAGAAATGAGTGCAATCAAAATAGACTGCTTTCGGATAGCTTTTGAGCACATGTCCATTTCAAATCTAAGTTATAAATTAGCTTGTACGGATTTAGCTGCTGCTAGACAGCCCATAATTAACTCATTTCAACACCGAAGGAACTAAATATGTCTATCAATATCTTCTTAAATTATCAGAGTTTTCCAAGACTCCTAGGAATTTAATTGTTCCATAAATGGCTGTATCTATCCCCCTCCCTCTCTTTTTAGAACAGTACCCTATTGCATTTGAGGGAAAAAGTCCTCTACATACGTACTAAGTAGTATGATGCAAGTATTCTGTCAAGAACTCAGTAGAGCCATTAAAATTTTAAAGCACAGTTCATATTCATGCCACAGTGTCTGCATAGTAGCTCTGTTGATCTCCTTAATACTTGGTTCATTCATAGGACTTAAAATAGAGACATGGGTCAATAAAAGTAGGTGCATGCAATGAAATTACATGAAAAATGGAAAGTAGGGATTATTATACCAGGATATTGGCACCGATACTAGTCCCAACAGCATATAAAGGAGCTTCTGGATAGCAACAGTGAATATGACCAATAACTTTTCGTATGTCCTCAGTCCACCCAGCATTATAGAAGCGATCAGACTGATCATATATATTTATAACAAGAGAACTTGTCGGCACAATTATGAAAAAGTAATTATGCATGTTTTAGTTTCTTTCCAATATACAAAGAATGAATGTAATCAGCAAATTGCAAACAATATTTATAAGCCAAGCCACTACTTAAATAGTAAGAAATTCATGTCATGACAAAGTCTAGCATAGAACCATTTATTCATATGAACTAAAAACTTTAGAAGGCCCATCTTTCCCTAGATAAGCAAAACGGTAAATAAGCCTTTAATTGACTGCACACCCTTTCCTTTTCCCACAAAACATAACAAAATGAAAATAGAACCCTCTATCAAGCCATGTAGTACTGCAAAAGATAACCCAGCACCACAGTTTCCTTTCTCTTCCCCTTTCTTGAGATTTACTAGTCATATGATGTATGAGCTAATTGCAACAGTGGACACCCTTTTCCATAAAGCTTTGAGAAAGAGGGAGTGAAAAGAGAGATAAAACATTTTGTGAATTACAATCTCAAGTTTATGCTTACAGTTATTGATATCCCTCCAAGTCCGCGATGATTGCTCACAACAACATTCCAACCATGTCTTGCCATCTTAAAAGCAATATGCCTTACATACTGGCAGACAATATATTTGTCTCAGAATAAAGTGTATCACAAAAAAAGGTAAAGTAGAAAAAATGAAAGGTTATAGCTCAATTGACATAAAGATAATTTGAATTCTGGATGAATCCTAAATTCAAATTTGACAAAGAAAATCATCCAACAATACTTCAAAATTTTTAAATTTATGAGAATAATCACTTGTCTTACTACTAATTTGAGCATTTAATCAACCATGTTCATATCTTAAAACAATATGCATTACAGGGATCTTTATAGATAAATTGACATCTATATTCCATATCTTGCCTTGGAAAAGTATAATCTCTGAAATGATATAACTTGGTGAATATGAGTAACTAGTTTGTCAAATGGATTAAAAGGAACCATGGTCAAGAAACAGAAGACAATTTACTTCATTTCCTTACTGCTAGCTAATCAAGAAGGAAAAGCACCATCATAATATAGAAAAGAGCTAATCAAAAAGGAAAAGCACCATCCTAGCATCAACAATAGCCAAGTCAGAAACAAAAGCACCGTTTGGGTGAGAGATGAAGAATGAAAAGGAATTTAAAGGAAAAAAAAATCATAAAAGAAGGAAACTATACAAATTAGCTTCTTTCCTTATAAAGTATAGATAGCATTACAAGTTACTTAGAACAGGTAACCAGGTTTTCTAGAGATCATACAAGGAGTTTCATACTTAGAAATTCACTCAATATAGGAGAAACATAAGAACCTGCAGCTTAAATGATTCTTAGTGGGTTAGTTAGAATAGAAAATTCATATGGACAGATTTCAAGCAAATAGCTTCATACAACTTGCAGTTTAGTTCAAGTTCCCATTTAAGTCTAGATAAGAAGACCACAAGTTACAATAAAAAGGAAGGAAAAGGGATGCTTACAGCATCAGCCGAATCACTAGTTAAGCCAGGTATCACTATCACAACTGGAGCTTTATCATTGGGTAGAATGGTTTCATTCGTAGAGGAGGTATCTTCTTTAACTGTAAAACAAAGATATGAAGCAATCAAATAACCAGGTCAAGGATGACGGAAAACAGGTCATCTATGGCAATATTTCTTTTGGGTATTTAAGTTAACCGAAAATTTCTTTTTTCCGCAACAAATCAAAATCCATAACATTGGCTATTTCATTTCTGACTTTAGTCTATCCTCTGCTTCATCAAATATTACAGTTATTTTCTGAAGTCCCAAGTATAAAATGTTTTGAAAACCGTAACTCAAGATACATTTGTGGTAACAGTGTGTCATTTGATTCAAGTGAATGGATCTATTCCTGCTATTCTAGAACCTTTCTAAGAAAACTGTAACAAGGAACAGGAAGATCATGAGTTGTTATCGATCTTAAAACCACATATGCTGCCAGCAAATAATTCAAAAGCTTCACATAGAAAAAGGAAAGGAACAAGATTTCTATAGCAACATGTAAACGAAATGGAATGAATAACTGAAAAAATTAGACGGAAAATATCACAAATAATAATAACATTTTCTAAAAAGCCCAAAAAGTTGAAGATACTAGCCATCAGAATACAATAGCCAGTCCAACGCAATTGTTCCGCCGTCAGATGCATGGAACAACTCCCTGAACATTTAAAAGAAACAATTTTTTATTTTAATCCACATACTAAAAGTAAAAGAAGAATACCCCAATTATCATCAATACCAGTGTTATTTCACAACTATTGCAATTATCAGGTCAAAAGCCAACACACCAGTATACTCTCACTTATTTTGCTACTACACATGATTTTAGAATATAACTCAGGAACATTGAAGAAATGTGTAAAAAGCAGAGACTTAAGAAGTCACTGACTAACCTCCTGTAACTGAACTTAGGAGACTTCGCAAACAGACTCAAAAACGCTGTTTGGAGATGAGGACTAGAGAGCCAAGGAGTAGGGCTATACCTACATTTTATAGAAGAAAAAAAAAAGGAAAAATCAGTCCTAAGGACAGGTCATATACATTCAATTATCCAGAAAACTTGCGCGAATCGGAACCTTCCATGAAGGATCCGGCAAGAAGAAACGACAGAGCAATAGAGGTCGGAGGAAAAGTTGCAGGTGATGGTTACAACGTCGCCTCGGAAGCCTTTGAGCAAGTGGCGGAGGAAGTGAATCTCCAAAAAGTTATAGAGAAAGAGTAGAAGAATCGCGAAAAAGAAAAGGACATAATGAGAAGCGGGAATCAGGATGATCGACGTTAAAAGAAGGTCGTACGGAGACTCCGAAGTCGGCGAGACGGTACAATCTGCCATGTAAGAGAGTAAGCGACGGTGTAGACCAAAAAGCGTTTGTATATTTGGCGTATGAAAAGGAACCACCACTTTATCCTTTCATCTTGTTGAACCAGCCCAAATCGATAACCGCCGGCAGTAGGAATTTACACACGTCAAGTTTTATCAATTTGGTTTGATTATTATATATAGTGTCTTTCTGAACTTTTACTACAAGTCGCGCCCGCTTTTGTGTGGCAATTTCATTTATATCCGTTTAAGCAAGATTCAGTCTTCTCACGGGAATGTCACCGAACAATTCCGTTAAGGTATGTTTAGAAGTTTAGGATGGAATGGAATGAAATGACAATTAATGGAACGGAACGGAATGGAATAGAATGAGCCACTCCATTGTTTGGAAGTTTAAATAAAATAAGAGAAGAACTCCTTTGACCATTGTTTGGAAGTGATACTAAAAATGAAAGGCATGGAATGACTTATAATATTTTTTCCAAAATTACCCTTGTAATAAAATATGCATAATTGCCATGAAACTATTTTAGTAACCCCAAAGCATTTCAAATTATAAGGAGA
>JANPWU010000009.1:2645147-2655469 GCA_024707465.1 Erythroxylum daphnites
TAGGTTTGGAATTTTCCAACCTAGATGAGCCATGAATAGGTTAGTTTGAGATTTGATTAGGGTTTGATATTCTAGGGAAAATTTGGGGATTTTTTCCTTTTAATGGAAATTGATGAATTGTGTTGTGTTTTAGGCAACCAAGAGCCTAATCAAGGACAAGAAGAAGGAAGCTAGTGACTTTGGAAATTGCAAGATTATAAGGTGGGTAAAATACTTCTAGTTGTTGTGTGATGTGGGCAATTGCATGATGTATGGATTATGTGTTACATGAATGGTTAAAGTGTTGATTTTGATGTGTATATATATATGATAAAACAATTGAATTGAGATATTGGTATGTTGTGCATTTTTAAATGCTTGACATTTGATTACCATGCCATCAATTGAACCATGACATTTTGAATATGAATGGATGATTAAAGCATGAAATTGAGTGTGTTTGGGTAAGAGGAAATCGTTTCGTAGTCACATCGACGTTGACAAATGCCTTCTCCCGGCAGCCCGCTTGTGGCCCACGAGATCCGAAATGGACTCGTTTTGTTCACGATGCAAACTTCGGTTTCATCGTTTTGCTCACGGGACCCTCGAACCATTTGGTTGTGCATTTGCATTATCCTGTGATGATTTGTGTTTTTTAATTGAATTATTTCAGAAGTGTAATGATTATGAAATGTGTATAAATTGTGATAGTTGACTTGCCCTTGAAATGTCTACGTATTGCGATTATCCTTGTAAATGATTTGTATATATATGTTTGAGTGATTGTGTGGCTCGACACCAATGGCTAGAATTATTTTAGTCACTGAGCTGTAAAGCTCAGCCCATGTTTTCCCCCCTCAGGTGCAGACCAGGAAGTCCGGTAATCCTTGCAAAGCGTTTGGATCTATCTCGAGAGAGTAGTTGTCGCATTTTGAGTATTAGCTAGATTTTTTAGTAGCTTTAGATAGCATATTGATCATGAAGCATCAGTTGTATTTTGAACTTGTGTAAAGTTTGATGTAATATCGATATGTATTCTAAAGCTATGTATGAATTCGTTTTGTATTGGAAATGAAAAGAAGAATCTCTTTTTATGAAATTTGAAACCTCTTTATGCTACCTTTGGTGAATGTGTTTAGCCCATTATTTAGTTTTCGCTGATTGTTGCTTGTGCTAGAACGGTTTGGTTGGTTTGAGAAGTTAGAAGTGTATGTGATGTTTGGTTGGAAGATGGAGGTGTTGGTCAAGGTGTAAAGGAGGTCTGGACTGGTTGTCCAGCGTGTGTCCGTTAGAAGGACATTGGTGTCCGTTTAACGGACACTCTCGGGTGGTTTTGGCCATTTTGTTCAGTGTTTGTCCGTTAAATGGACATGTGTGTCTGTTTAACGGATAGTCTCGGATGCTTTAACCCATTTGTCCAGTGCATGTCTGTTAAGCGGACATGGGTGTCCGTTTAACGGACGCTCTCGGGTGAAATTGGGGTCCTTACCCAGTGCGTGTCCGTTTAACGGACAAGAGTGTCCGTTTAACGGACAGTCTCTGGAAAGTTGGGGTTTTTGTCCAGTGCGTGTCCGTTTAACGAACACTCTCGGGAGAGAATTGGACATTTTGACCATTCGATGTCCGTTTAACGGACATCCTCGGATCAGTTTAGGGTTTGTTGAGATAACCCTATAGGATCCCGCTAGTGTTTTCGCTTTCGGTTCGGATCGTTGGGTTCCGAGAATGTGGTTTGACCCCAAGGTCGGGCTTCGAGAACGGGGCCCAACATGCTAGGTCTAATGATGAGTGGAGGTTTGTAAAATTATACTGGAAGATAGAGAATTTTGGTCTCAATGGCAATTTTTTTATCCGAGTTTGTAACCCTTTAATGAGGGTGTCTCGCTTGGCCGATAATGAAGAAAAGCCAACAATAGGTTATTTTTTTGATGCCATGGAGAGAGCGACGGAGGCCATCAAGGCCAATATGAAACATAGGCCTTCTTTGTACACACCATATCTTTTAATCATTAATGAGAGAAGGGAAAGACAACTTTCTTCTCTGTTGTTTGCAGTTGGGGTGTTTTTAAATCCTAATGTCTATTTTAGACTGGATTTTACTAAGCAAGCTAAAGTTAATAGATGAATGCTTTTAACTATTACAACAATTGTTGGCATTGACACGACACAAGATCTATTAAGTGCACAAATGGAGCTTTATAAGTTGTCTTATGGAGATTTTGCAATGCCAATTGCCATTCGACAAAGAGGAAAACTTTCTCTAAGTATTAGTTATTTCCTTTTTCTTATTTGTTGAAAATTAATTATCACTTTATTTTGTTTATAACACTACTTTTGTTATCTTGCGACTTACAGTTTCTTGGTAGGATCAATTCAAAAATGGTATTCCAAAATTGAAAAGGTTTGCAATTTAAATTTTAATTCAATATATGAGTGTAACAGGCTGTGAACGAAACTGGAGTATATTTGAATTTATCCATTCCAAGAAAAGGAATAGATTGGAGCATAAGAGGTTGAACGACTTGGTTTTTGTTCGTTACAATTTAAAGCTTCAGGAAAGGTATGTTATTATCATTATTAATTTCGATATAATTTTCTAATAATTAAATTTTATTGTTTACTAGGAGTCTTAATAGCACAAGTAGTTCAACTGATCCAATTTCTATTGATAATATTGACCTTTTGGCATATTGGGTTTCTAAAGAACCGAATTTGGTAGATGTTAATGACTTAGAAGATAATCTTGGATAAGAAAATATTGACATGTCATTTGGTGCATTAAATTTAAATGATAATGATGATAAAGCTCCTCTCAATGATGAGAATTTTGTACCAAATGATAACTAGGGTCAGTGCAGTTTTACGAGTATCCTCCCATAGACGATTGAATTTTGTTACAGGTTTTTGTTTTTTTTCTTTTAATTTTACGTATATTTGATGTGTATGTTAAATTCTATATATGTAACGTAATCGTAATTGTAAATGTTTTTGTTTTAGGTTTAACTTCTACTTGATTGTTTTCTTATCACAAACTCTTGTTGTAAATTGTAATAATTTGAGAGTTAAGGATATTTATTGTTTTTTATTGGATGTTTTGATGTAATTATATTTATTATATGATGAAATTGCATTATTGTAATATTTTAAATACTTTGTATTATTCTTAATTTTATATTTGTATGATGATTGTCTTTTTTATATTAATTATGGTTATTATTTATATGTGAAATATTTACAAATTATTGTTAGGTAACTTTTTCAAATGGCTATTAGCATCACTCTTTAGCTTCAACTTTTTTTTTCCTCTTTTTTCAATGGCATACAAAAAATGCTTAAAAAGAATTCACTTATGACTCAATTATACGTTCGAATTATACAAAAAAAGAATCAAAATGCATATCAATCGGTTTTTCAAATAATGAATCAAATTTAAATTAAGTTAATCATTGATGCTCATAAATATGCACCTAGACAAATCAAATGATACAAATTTACCCCAAAATGCACATTATTAAGCTAATTATAACAAAATTGATAAGCATAAATAATTAAGATGTTTGAGAGACAGTGGCCCCCAATATTGAAGTTTTATATGAAGGAGGTAGATCATGGACATCCACCTTTATTGGCTTCTTCTAAGGTAAATGTCCTACTTACCATATTGTGAAAAACTGAAGCAAGAAGATGTGGAAAGGGAAAGAACTTGGATAAGTATTGTTAACTTAAAATAACATCTTTCTCTTCAAGTTTAGCATTGAAGCTGGAGCCGCCAAAGACATTCTTGGGGTGAGACCTTGGCACCTGCAATACGTATCTTTCTTGTTAGCTTTAGAGCCATAAAATTATGTTATAAAATACTAGGCATGATAATGTGCCATTATGGATTGATTTTTATGAAATATCACTTAAGAACTGGTTCACTAAAGGACTAAGCATGATTGTAAATTTTATAGGGAGACCATTTTTGTATAGATGAGATAACAACCTTAAGGAAAAAGATCGATTTTACTAGGTTGTGTGTGAGTATAAATAGTGGAGGGCCACTAGGAAAAGATTAAAAAAGGTGATTATAGGGAATTAATAGGGATAAATAATAATGGAAACTAGTTTGAGAAAACAGAGGAAATATTAGGAACTATGAAAGATGAGCAGGAGGTCTCAGGAGAAAAGAAGAATAGAGAGGAACTTGAGAAAGAGTAAATTAAGAACGATGGTGAATATGATATGGCAAAACATAAAGGCCAATTAATAACAGAGGAAGGAGGAGGTGCAAGTAATAATGCACTTAAACTTAAGAAATAGTAAATTAAGAGTGATGGTGAATATGAATGGCAAAACATAAAGGGCAATTAGTAACAGAGGAAGGAGAAGGTGCAAGAAATAATACACTTACCTTGCCATAAAGGGATTAAGAGTATGATTTACAATTATGTTTGGATTAAGAGTGTCACACCCTATCTCTTAAGGGAAGGATTAACAAGAACAACAATGAGCTTACAATTAACATTAAAAAAAGGTGAAATAGAAGAAATAAGTTTAGAAGAGCCATAAATGACAATCCCTATGTCTTTAATAGCTTAGAATTTCAGTGGCATCAATTACCTTAAAAAATAGTAATCCTTTAAGAGCTTTATTTTTGATAATAACAACAACACCCAGTAGAAATCCTGCTGAGACACGGGGTCTGGAGAGGTTCAGTAGTACTTAGCCTTACCCTTAACTAGTGTAATTGGCATGTTAAATACTAAACTAAATAAGGAGAAGTATTTAAGATTTGAGGTAGTAGGTGACCACTAGAAACTTGTTTCCAATCATATGAACTGTCATTGTGGATGGATAATTTTGTCTCTTAACTCTACCCAGGTAAAATTGAAGGTGTTTAATTCTAGTGATCAACACATTCACACTTCAATAAGTTCTTATAGGATAAAATCATGCTTATGGCTTCTTTTTGTATAGATCCAATCATGGCTGCCAAAGGGGATTCTTTAGGACAATATTCAAAGACTACATTAGAGAATTAATAATCTTTGGGTGATCCTGAGGCATTTTAACAATGTAATGTATGCTCTAGAGACAAAGGGGAACTCTAGACTAAGGATGGCTTCAAATGATTTAAAAGAGTGTGCTGATAACATAGGAATCACGAATCTAAAGGCTTAAGGGAATTTATTTACTTGGAGTAATAAACAAGCAACAACTTGACACATTAGGAAGAAACCGTTATGCATTGATGTACAAAGAGTGGATATCAAAATTCATGCAAAGTAAAGAAAAATTACTTAATCCATTATATTCTAACCATTCCCTAATTTTGTTGCATTCATTAGTAGGAAAAGAATATATCCTTTTAGATTTAATAACTGTGAGGCTCCAAACTATACCCTAGTAGGAATATGTCATGTTCGTGAAAGTATATATCATAGGTGTTAATGAATATGAAAGTAAGTAGTATGGGACATAATCAGTAATTTGACTTAATTGTGTTTTGCATGCATAAATATAAATTAATCATGAGTTAAAACGCTAAATGAATTAAGATGGCATGCAATTACATGGAATAAGAAAATGGTGTGGCAAAATTGTAATTAATGAAAATTGAAAAGTAGGAACCAATGGGAATTAGCCACTTGTCACTCTACACATCATAGGATTTATATGTAAATATGAAGAGGATGAGATGAGGCTAGCCCTAACACTCAAATGGGATGTTTTTGGTTAAATTGTATGTGTTTTTTCTTTGTTCTTGCATGATAAAACCGAAGTTAGTTGGTTTGGGATGTGTACCTAGCTGAATGGATAGGTTTCACTTAATAAGCTTCTGTAATGTGGGCATATCTTGTTTGAATAATTCCAATTTTAGACTAAACTAGAGACATAAGTATGCAACTTTCATGAAGGAAAAAAAAATTAATCTGCCTATAAGATTTTTAAATTTTGGCTTGAATTTGAGTTATGGATGTTGTCCCTGTTTTAAAATAGCTTATAGTTTTTTTTTGGTATAACTCCTGTAATACTTAACCAAATTGCATGAAATTTATTTTAATATAAATTTAAGACATAAAGGAATATTTGTATATAAGACAATTTTTCCTAAAAACGTCATTTTCTAGGTTTAAATGGCTATACAAAACGGACCTAGAAACCTATTCCAAGAAAAGCTGGAAATTGGCCATGCATAGCTGCAAATACGTTCTGCCAAAGAAAGCCATTTTGAGACAAAGTTCACAGTTGCACATAAAAGGGGTGCAGTTGTGCATTACCCCATTTTAGTCCAAACATGAATTTTGCTCACCCAAATGCTATCGAACTTTATCCAAACCTTTTTGGATGCCAATGAAAGTTAGCGAACCCATTTATAAGGGTGATATGAGACTCATCATGCATGTAATTTGTATATACCTTAATGATTTCATTTTTGTATAATTGAAAAGGAATATGATCATAAAGCATATTAAATAAGATTGGGCATGATAAAAGTTTTCAAATTATAATGCAAACATAAGGGAATGAGTTTGTATGTTATAAATTTGTAACTCTATAATATGATTATGAAATATAATTATAATGTTCTGATGATTATTTTTAACCTACCAAGTCTTAGTTGTGGGTAAATAGGCATGCCTAGAAGGGTCTACAACTGCTTCTGTTATAAGAAACTACGATGTCTTCTATTTTAGAGACTTACGTCTCTTCTATTTTAGAGGTTATTGCCTCTTCTGTAGATACCAATTATAGGTATCTTCTGTTCTATTTTAGTTATCCACGTCTAAAGAAATTAGCAGGCAATTCTATATATGTTTTGATATTTGTTCTATCTAGATGCAAAATTATATTCTGAATAATCCCTGAATTTCATATTCAAATATTGTTACGTGTATTAAGATATTTTATGAATTTTATTTTATAATGTATGTTCTATCACTTTAAATGTCATGAATCATTTGCATGTGACTGTTAGGCGACTGGTGTGAGTAGTCGCCATCTTGTATCATTATTCCCTACTAAGTTATATGCTTAGCACAATGGTTTTTTCTCCGTGTAGGTCATAATAAATAGGGTTAAGGTTGGGACAACCGCAATGGCCAAAGAAGGACCTGTAACATTTTGAAAGATTTTGTATCTCAACATTGTGTTATAATCATAAATATTAAGAACGAATATTTTAGTGAATGCTTGTAAGACTTATGAAGATTTCAATATGTAAATGGCCTGTAATAACCATAACTTATGATGATATTTTTAATATTTGGATATGATATGTGTAATTTGTGATTTTTATAAACCACTTTGCAGTATGTGAGCAAGTATGTTAAGATGGGCAACTATATGAATTATGATGTATGCTTTCATATCCTTGGGAATTGTTTGATTGTCTAGGTTTATTTTTTGTGCATTTGTATATTCTCTTAGGGGGTATTAGGGTGTTACAATAATTATTTGGATGAGGATGAGTCTTCTAAGCAAGCTCTGGAAAGAGAGATGAATCATTTCATTAATGGGTATAAAAGTTATGTATGTGTGAAGAAATTATTTATGATCAAGAAGAAGATTAAGAAAATTAAAAATAGCATTCTAGCTACACTTCTAAAATTTAAAAAGACAAAAAGAAAATTTGATAAAGTATTGGAGAAATTTAGAAGCATCTAGGAGATCAAGGTTAGTCTAAAGAGAAGAAAGAAGCATTAAAGTATTTATATTATAGATTAAATGAATCAATATTTCCTATTAAAACAAAGAGAAAGATCAAAATGATTATTGGAAGGGGATAAGAACAAAAGCTACTTCCATAATCTAGTTTTAAAAAGGAGAAACAATAATGAGATATCCTCCTTAAGTAAGGAGCATGGATCCCTCATTTGTTCTCAGCAGGATCTCAAGGAGAAGGCATTCTACTATTTTAAAAGTCAACTAATATAATTGTAATAGTCGGATTCCAAACCTACTAAGAGATTAAAGAGTTAGTCACATGAATTGCATTATATTAGAATGAATTGGTGCATTTAGAATATGATTTTTATGATTTCATTCACATGCATAATATGAGCATACACACATAAATGTCGATTTAGAGAAATTGCACTCAATTGACATGTTCTGGGGTGAAAGTTTCTAAATAATTGTGACATGATTGTGAATTTCTAATGCCTTGTATTTTGAATTACCAATAAAAAGAATTGATTGATTGCAATTAGTAATTTGGAGTTAATTGTTACAATTGGGAGATTGATGAATTAAAATGTACAATTAGACTTGGAAAATTTTCAAGTAGCAAGACAAGATGACATGTGGAAAATTAGGATGACTAAGCCTATAAAATGAGTGACATGTGTCAGTAGAATTGAGAGAAATGGCCTAGGGAATTGAGTGACAAGTGGCAGAGGAATTAAGAACATATGGTAAAGGGATATTAGTAACTAGTAATTCATTGACACAAATTTTTAGATCATTGCAATAAGTTATGGGAGAGAAGAAACCTTCAACTTCATAAGGAAACATGGTAGCATTAAAGTCTCCTAGCAGCATGTAAGGATCACAGATTGTTAAGGACATTTCCCTTAACTAGGCCCAAAGATAAGATTTTTGGAAAACATGGTTGAAATTGTAGACAAAGGAGATAAATACAATAAGATTAAAAACTTTGATGTTGATTCTGAGGTGTATTACTCGATCCAACACTAGAGAATTCAACATATCAAATTTTTCTAGATAAAAAAATGCTAGTGTCCTTCCATTAGGATGAGTATTGTAACTGCCAACTAGTTTCTAAGACTTGGGCAAAAATTGAGAATGTCACATCTATCACATTTGATTATAGAATCTATAATGCCTATAATCAAGGCTTTATTCTCCAAAAAGAAGTATCTAATTAGTAGTTTTTTTGTTAGGGAGTTGATATCCCTAACATTCCAAGTAATGACAATCATTTGCATACACCAAAGGAAGAAGATCACTTTTTCATGTTGGACTTCCTCCTGCCAATGATAGTGAATTATGCATCATCTTTCAACTTCTCCACTTTAAGCTCATTACCAACATTATCCTTTTTTGCGCCACTTTATTCTGTGTTGCCATCGGGAATGAGACTAAGATCTTGGGGTTCCATTGTAATATGGTTAATATTTTCAGTTTCTACATTAGGACCAACAATATAAGAGTTAAACTTGTCTAACTTATTTAAAATATTAGTCATAGGTGTTTTTAGAAATTCTATTAGGGTATAAATATCAACATTTATACTAGCTGCAGAAAGGGACTTAGTAGTTACCTAATTAATGTTATTCCTTTCTTCTATCATGTCAAGTGAGAAGCCTGATTTGAATACTTTACTTGTAAGTTTCTAGACTTTTTTTAAGGCCTTAGTAGAAGGTGTCCAAGCATGAGTGATTTTAACTAGATCCTTAACTAATTCAAAGTTTTCATTCAGCCTTATGATGGGAATTTCTTCAGGTAAATCCTATAGAGCATCAACAATAATATAAATTCTCATATAATTAATTTTGGTTATTTAAGTTATAGGTTCATCCCAATAAAGTGGTCTCATCATATGGCTAGTGATATGGCTTAGTCCAAATGTTGTCTAATTTTCTAGAGGGACTTTATGGATGTGAATCCATATTGATTGTTTGCCTAGAATTTCATAACTGGCAATGCTACTCTCTTGTCCAAGAAGTATCCTATAAGTATGGAACCCCATCTTTTAACTTCTACCTTAAAAGTATCAATTAGAAAAGCTACTATAATATTTTTAGGAGGGCCGAAGTTAAGTTTGATCTTGGAGCTACTTTCTCTAGCCACATGAGTCCAAGTTCTCCTAGTAGTAACTTGCTAATCTAGGTGCTCAGGAAAAGGAATAGGAGCTACAAGGAGATTAAGAGAAGAATTGGAAGGCTTATTATTGAGGTGGGAAACAAGGGCGAGAAAGGATCAAAGGAAGGTGGGAGAGTTATTATATTGTTTAACATTACAAAAAATGGTAAGTGAATAGAAGAGCAAACTATGTAAAAGAAAAGTCAAGGAGAAAGAGAAGGAAATAGTAGAAAGAAGAAGCAAGAAAAAGACACTAAGGAAAAGAAGGATAAGATGCAAAGAAGAAGGATAAGATCAAGAGGCCATGTAGATCATGCAGTCAAGAGTTGAGGATACGTAAAGAAGTAGAAGCTTCTCTTTAAACATCATATTTTCATTCTCTATTATTCATTTAATTAAAAAGCTCATTGAATTGTTAAGCATTTAGTTACTTACATCAAATTATAGATCAATCCAATTGACTCCACAATTCATCAAATTTTAACTCAAGTTACATCATTCCACTTAATGCATAAAATGAACATATATTAGAA
>JANPWU010000009.1:2667441-2681839 GCA_024707465.1 Erythroxylum daphnites
TGTGAATGATTTTGGGTTGGAATGAGCTTAAAAATGAAGTAGGAATGATGGTTTAGGGTTAAGATGGGTTATATTTGTAAGATGGGAAGTATATAGATAAAGAATGCCAAAAAATAAGTTTTCGGGAGGTTTCTGGACTTGTTCGTAGCGGCGAACTTTTGCCCTCATCGCGGCAAACGCTAACATTTTCGCCGCGGCGAAACCCATTTTCCTACACAGACATGCTTCGGTATTTTGGGCATAACTTTTACTGTAGATGTCAAAATGAAGTAATTTTTAATTTGTTATAAAATAGAGACATAGAGCTACAACTTTTATGAAGAAGTGAAGTTTTAATTCAGTCTCTAAAGATCTCAAATTTTGGGTGAAAATTGAGTATATAATATTGTTTTAGCATAAGGATAGTCCCAATATGTTTGGAGTATAACTTTCGGATTTCTAAGCCAAATTGAATGAGTTTGGTGTCATTAGAAACTTAAGACATTGGGGAACATTTTTCTAGAAGAGAATATTATCAGATTTTGTCATTTACTTGATCAGAGTGATCATAGAAAACTGACCCAAATGTTTGGACTTTTGGAAGAGTTTGAGTTCTTAAAATTTATCTTAGTGAATATGAAATATATGGGTCCTCAAATTGTATTCCTATTGAATGAGAATTTTGTATTTGATAAAGGGAATCAAGGAAGGCAAGAGGATTAAGAGGAGAGGCATCTTTTAAGCATGTCTTCAAGCAAGGAATTCAGGTGGGTTTCATGTTTATAATAGAAGTAATGAGCCTTAAATGTTTTCTATTAAATCAAGAAAATAAAATGATTTCAAAATGCTTCATAATTGTTGCATCAATTGCTTTTAAATGATTTGAGAAATCTTTATATGTTCGGTATATGAGTTTTGCTGATGAATTTCGAAATAAAGATGGAAATGCATTGACATGTTTTATGTATGCCTTGAAAAATTTCATGGCATTTTGTGTGAATGAAAAGTATGAAAGCATTTGATAAAATGATTTGAGCATGAAATGAATATGTGCTTGTTTGGGCAAGAGAGGAGCGTTTCGTTAGTCACGTGCACGTTGACATAGAGCCTTCTCCCGGCTGCCCGCTTGAGGCCACGAGATCCTGAGAAATCGGACTCATTTTGTTCACGGTATAAACTTTGGTTTATCCATTTTGTTCCACGGAACTCTCGAGCCATTTGTTTGTGCATTGCATCTTTGAATTGTCAAGTATGTTGCATAAATTGAGTGTTTTGTATTGATGGTTAAATGGATATGTTGTGTTGATGTGATGATATTTAACTATGAGTTTTGAGTTCGAATTGTGAATTTGACTGAGAATTTGAGAACGAAGCATTTTATGAATTCATTATGACTTTTATATGAAAAATGAACATTTCAATGATTTTGCTTATTCTTCGTTATAAACTTGTTACTCACGAGCTTTAAGCTCACCCCCTTTCTGTCCCCACCTCCAGGTGATGAGCAAGAGATGGAGTGAAAGAGAGTCATGGCATCACTCCCAATTTGCTGATGTTGTATTTTTGAGTTAGTTTTGAAAAACACAAGGCATTAGTCACATTTAAGGATTTCTAGTTCATGTAAATTTTGTCTTTTGAGATTTTGGATTATTGTTGTAATTGTGGCTTGGAATGCCTTTAGAGCTTGTAAAACTATATTCTTTGATGTTAAGGAATTATGAATTATGTATGGATGATGTTGAGTGGAAGTATGAATTTGTGTATATATAAGGTTGAGTGGAAATTCAGTATATTTGAGGAAGTTATTGATTTGATATGAATATTTTGATTGTGAATTGTTGTTAAATACATATATATAAGTGAGATGTGTTATGGAAAAGGAACATAGAAATGATATGAGACTTTAAGCTTCCTGATTTCTTTGGACTACGCTCACGTTTGTATGATGAGTGATAATACACATACGTTTTATAGTTCAAGGGTTGGACTCTGAAAACGGGGCTCAACATATTTAGTATCAGAGCAAGAAAAGATTACAAGGAACCACGCTCAAGTATGATGGTATTTTATTTAGAGTTAGATTCCAGAAACGGGAGCCAACAAAAAGAAAGAAAATGAAGATAGCAAGCCTCAAGGACTCCTAGGGGACAATAGTCTCAGACCTAGGGCAACTGCACCAATTGGCCCGAGACTACTTTGCCCATTTGTTTACGTGAGAGGAAGTCCACCCAGTACAGATTATGACCACAAGAGCATTCCCTTCATTTTCAGAAGGAACTCTCCGAGATTTAGCCACTCCCATTCATTCAACCGAAATAAAGCGTGCAGTTTTCGACATGAACCCGAATAAAGCCCTGGGGTGGATGGATTCAATGCTCTTTTCTTTCAGAAGCAATGGGAGAGGGTTGGCCCTAAAGTGACTAAGTACATCCAGTCGACTTTCATACAAGATCAATGGGAAAAGGACTTAAACCAAACTCTCCTAATCCTTATCCCCAAAAATCCTTCTCTGAAAAGTATCGATCAATTTCGCCCGATAAGCCTCTGCAATGTTCTATACAAAATTATCTCTAAAGTCATCATCAACCGGCTCAAACCTCACTTAGAATTTCTAGTGTGGGAGAACCAATGTAATCACTGATAATATCATTATTGCCCATGAAGTTATTCATTCGATGCGAAGAAAGAAAGGGAGCACGGGATTTTTGGCGATCAAAGTGGACTTAAAAAAAGCTTATGACCGACTTCGTTGGGATTTTATACACAACACTCTAGAGGATATTGGCCTCCCGGCTCAGCTAATTTGGGTCATTATTCAGTGTGTAACGACGGTGACTACGCATGTAGTTTGGCAGGGCTTGACCTCGGATTCTTTTAGCCCCTCCCATAGGATTCGACAAGGCAACCCACTCTCGCCCTACCTCTTTGTCCTATGTATGGAACGTCTAGGTCATCTTATCTCTAGAGAGGTGGGACAAGGTAGTTGGAAATCGATAGAATTGAACCCTACAGGGCCACCTCTGTCCCACCTTTTCTTTGCGGATGACCTGGTTCTGTTTGCCGAAGCTACGGATTCCCAGACACATGTGATCGCTAAGACTTTGGAGGAGTTCTGTAAGGTTTCCGGACAAAAAGTTAACACAGAAAAAAAGATTTTCTTTTCCAAGAACGTTAAGTCGGAAACCGTGCGTCGAATCAGTCAAGCTCTTCACATCAAGAACACGAACAATCTAGGCAAATACTTAGGAGTCCCTTTGCTTCATGAGCGTACCAGGCATAACACTTAGCAACACATTCTAGATAACACTCAAAGGAAACTTACAGGGTGGCGCGCAAGATAGTTATCACTAGCAGGTCGTGTCACCTTAACCCAATTTGTGATCTCAACCCTCCCTGTCTTTATAATGAAAACTGTACGCCTGCCACGTAGACTATGTGATAACTTGGAACAAATTATGGCAACTTTATTTGGGGTTCCACGGGAGAGTCGAGAAAATTGTCCCTAGTTAATTGGGATGTTGTTTGTCAACCTAAAAAGACTGGGGATCTAGGCATTAAGCCCATTAGGTCTACCAACGATGCCTTGTTAACCAAAATGGGCTGGGCTCTGCTTACTCATCCTACGGCCTTATGGATTAGGGTCTTATAGACTAAATATCGTATGGACCCATACCATATCCCTACCACGATTGATAAGGTAGGGGCTTCGAGATTCTGGCGGGGCATTGTGGCCACTTGACAGTATGTCCATCAAGGTATAAAATGGAAACTGGGCAATGGTAGACACATATGTTTCTGGCTGGATAATTGGGTGAAAGATTGGGGACCGCTCCTCTATGTGGCGACCTCTCTAATACCAGAGGGCGAACTGTGCGCTAAAGTAGCAGATTTGCGGAACGAAGATGGCAACTAGAAGTGGAATTTGTTTCAACAGTACCTTCCAGTCTCAATCTGTATGGATCTAGCGGAGATAAACCCAATACACCTATTTCAGCAAAAGATACCTTAAGATAGGGACACACTAAACATGGAAGATTCACAGTAGCATCAACCTATGAGTTAATCGAAGGGCGCATCTCGGATAGTTCTAATAGTCCTTGGAATTTAATTTGGAAATGGCCAGGACCCCGCAACAGATCAGAGCTTTCCATTGGCTCATGACTAAGAACAAACTCCTAACGAACCAACAACGGGTGGCGCGACACATTGCGTCAAATAGCAGCTGGCACATTTGCAGCCAAGAAAAATCCACCTTACATGTCATTCGGGACTGTCCGAGAGTGCTAACCTTTTGAAGGAAATTTCCCTCGGAAGTAGTCGATATGGATTTTTTCTATCAAGCCGAGGAGGCTTGGGTGAAGGCCAACCTACTCAAGCATACCTAGGTGATGCAAGGGGAATGGTCCACTATATTTGGAGTTATATACTGGATGCTTTGGACGTGGCGAAACAAAAGTCTTATTGAAGATGGATTTGTTTGGCCGGAAGAAGGAATGACGGCAGTTATGGCGTATGTAGAGTGGATAGTATGAGCGAGAGAAGTGGAAAGATGTGTGTTTCCGAATTAGGGCCTCTTGATGGGCAGTCGAGTGGGATGGACCAAACTACCGGCGGACTAGGTCAAACTCAACACAAATGGACCTTTTAACCTGAGATAGCATATCGCTATAACTGGTGGCTTAATTCGCAACTGTCACGGACAGTGGTGCAGAGGGTTTTTTCAGCACATTGGCAGCAACTCGTCTATAACAGCCAAACTCTGGGGAGTCCACTTAGGCCTCACACTAGCTTGGTCACTTAGATATCGCAGGGTCATCTTAGAAGTGGATGCCCTAAAAGTCATTAACTTGCTTTCATTTCCTATTACCGAGATTTATATAAATAACTTTTTATTGGCAGGTGCCCGTGGCTTACTCCAACGAGATTGGGAGGTGAAAATTCAGCACGTACACCGGGAGAGAAACTAGTGTGCGGACCATCTGGCAGTCCTTACAGTCAAGACCAACCCAGGCAAACATATTCTTCAGGAGCCTCCTCTATCGGTCCAGGATCTCATCCAAAGGGACAAGCAAGGAATTGTGTACCGCAAAGCTATACGAGAGTTAGATTAACTGTGTTTAGCGCTTTCCCTTGTATAAAAAAATCATACAAAGGGTGAAAAATACATTTGGAGAAGATTCACTCAGTCCGTTCTTGGTTGAAACTAATAAGTTCAGACATATTCATGAAAACCTTTAACAGATCCAAATTTGGCAAATTTAGGCACCATGGAGAATCGTTACAAAGAAAAACTAGACGAGCAAGAGCATCTGAAAAGGTTGCTACAAGTGCCATGTCTGTGAAGTCTAGTTCTAAAAGCAAGAAAGAGCGTGTTATGTGATTGTCTTTCTTCAATTTAACAATATTGTGGTTCTCGTAGGTGGCTGCGTGGAAAGATGACGATGGAGATTGCTATGCTAGATGTTTATTAATTGAAGTAAGAAAAAACTTCAAATGTTTCTTGAATTTTGTTATATTTATCAAATGAGAATGGTTTTGTGTGTAAGTTTCAATTATACTTGCAGAAGCTTGGTGTTTGTTTAGAAAGCCCAATTTGTCTTCAGCAAAACTTGAAACTTTCGGATCTCATCCACATGAATCTGTTATTGGAAAATTATGGAAAATCTGCTATTTTGATTTTTGGTCAAAGATGGCACATAAATAATGTTTGAGTTGGTGTGTTTTTGCTCCTGCAATGCATTATAACTAACACTTGATTATTTGAACACTGATGAATTACATATGTTTTCTCAAAACAAAAGTCATTTCAAGTTTTTCGAGGTCTAATTGTCACTAAAACGATTTACGGAAGTATTGTGATAACTTTAAACAAATCGTTTTTTTAGCGATAGGTAATAATTAAAGCAGTAAATAATAAAACAATCATCTTTTTATGATCCCGATATGAGGTGAGAGTTGCAAATTATTATTCTATACTAATAGATTAAATATATATATAATTATTTTTAATTGTTTGTATATATTTTTATATAAATAAAAATTTAAATAAATTATTTTTAAATATAAATAACATAGAATAGAATAGAATAAATTTAATATAATAACATTTATTAAATAATTAATAATAATATTTTTATATAATTTATAATGAATTGTATATTAATTAATTATAAAAGAATAAAATTTTGGATATTTTAAAATAGAAATATATAAAAATATTATTTATCGCTGCCGTGACTTTTTAATTGGACATAATTTCTGTTTTAAAATTGTACCATTACACTTTTTGCAATAACCATCTTAATATAAGAGATATAATGGTCATTTATTATACATTCCATTCCATTCATCCATCTTCCAAACAACATTTCATTACATTATATTATAAACCCTTCCATCTCTCCGAAACAACTTTTCACTATATTACATTATATTCTATTATAAACCGTTCCATTCCGTTTTATTCCATTATATTCGATTTCGTTCCATTAATTAACATCCAACTAAATAGCCCCAAGTTTCTTTAAAAATTGACGAATTCAACTTTCATCATCAGTCGTTATCTTTCGTAATTTCGGTGGGCCGTTGAGTTCGCCACTTGTTATGCCGACAAAGGAAGAAGATATACGAAGCTGAAAAGCGTCCATCACTGCTGCCAAGTGCCAACTACGTATTGTATTACTATTTATGTGTAGTTATATCATATACCTTCACTTCTTCATGCGAAAAATTGCAAACTACACAATGGATGTGCATCTTCTCGGAGAAACCAGCTCTCATAGGAGGACCAGTGATACAGCCACTGGCTTTAACCGCCGCTCCGATGCCATCACTCATGGCACTCGTTATCAAAAGGCTGCTGCTCTCGTCGATCTGGTCTCTTCCTTTTTCTTCCACGTCGTTTTAACTCTGTTATGGATCACTACATAATGTTCTTTTATTGGTGTTCTTGTGTTTTACTTAATGCTATGTGTTGAGCCAAGTGATTGTTTTGATTATATTATTCTTGTTGTCTTGATTAATGGTTGGAAAATGTGCTTTGAAGGCTGAAGATGGTGTCGGTCTGCCCGAACAAATTCTTGATCGACCAGATTTTGAGAGTGTGGCGAAGCTTTATTTCGTCTTTATTCAGTTTGACATCCTTTGGACGCTAAATTACTTTGCGCTGTTAGTCCTTAATTTCTTGGAGAAGCCTTTGTGGTGTTCGAGTCGTGCCTGCAATGATAGGGAGTATTACTATCTTGGGCAGTTGCCTTACCTTGGTGATGCAGAGTCTCTAATTTTTGAGGTAATTACTTCATATTCTTTGTTCGACATTCATTCTTTTGTTAGTTATCTTAATGTACTGAATGATTAGTTGATGTGAATGTTGTTTACTGCTTAAAAAATCATAACTTGAGGAGTGATGGAATGCCCTTCTGAAAAGATTTGAAGTTTAAAATCTTGCTAGACTTGAGTTGGTAAATTTATTTTCAGTAAGGAGACATCTGAAGGTCTTATATTTTCATTCTCAAGTTTCCTGAAAAGGATAGTTGTACATGCATAAAACTAGTAATATCAAAATCAGCTGTTTAAGGCCATTTCTCCCATCCAACAGTTTACCCTCTTCACCCCTTCTCCTCATTCTCTTTCCAGTTTCTTCCCTTTGCTTTTAAGCAGGTTAAAACACAAGGTTGGTGTTGTATCCTTTTCTTTCTTTCTTTTCTATTTTTCATGTTGATTAAAAGGAACTCTTTCTCTTTCTCTGAAGAGATACAATGGGACCTGCTCTACTGCCAAACACAAACTGCCACTGCTTTCCTTACCTATGTGATTAATTTTTGGAGTTAGTCCTTGTTAGGGGCTTCGTTGTCTTTTTACCAACTCCATCTAAAACCCACATATCAGAGTAGCATTTAGTTGAAATATAGCATATTCACTTTTTGGATGATTGCCTACATTTGTCTAGATGATTCTTATTGGAAATAAAATATGCTTGTTTTATTATGCCATGGATTTTGGAATTTTGTCTTTCCAAAATGGAACAACACTTGGTGTGCACACCTATGTGCATATATCCTGACTGCTATATGCAATAATGGTTGTATTTAATTAACCTAAAATTCCCAAACAATTCTTGCAATGACACAGATACTCTTTCAAGGAATCACTATTTGTGTTCCTAGTTTTCAAATCACATTTGAGTTTCTTTTCTTGTGCAGGGGGTGACTCTTGTTATACTGGTTGTGCATATTTTCTTTCCAATTTCCTATGAAGGGCTTTATATCTATTGGAAAAATCCTCTTAATAGACTGAAGGTACTTAGCTGTGGTTTCTTTTATTGAAACTGTTTTGTGATTGTTATGCTAGGTGTTCTATAAATAATGAATTCTCGCTTGGTTCTTTAAAAAAATTATTTCTTTTTGCATTGTATTTTGTGATCTCTTCATCCTAATGATATTTTGATCTTTGTTTGTTTTGATGACAATGGATAATGGATGGACTTTTCAGGTCATATGCTTATCAATTTTGGTCTCTGATTTACTAGTTTATACACTCTACTTGTCTCCAGTGGCTCTAAATTTCCTACCTGTCAGAATTGCGCCATACATAAGGGTGGTCTTTTTCATAATCAGCATTAGGTACTATCATTAATACATGCATTTTCTTTAATCTATATTCACTTTGTATCCATACCTTACCATCTCTTTGAATATAGATTTATGTAAAGCACTACACATGTTTCTATCACATTTCATGTGCATGTTGGATTGTTTCAACATAAGTTGTCCACTTTTTTCATCTAACTGTATCTGAAATTAATGAAGGACAAATTAGTTTGATGGCATTGTAACTTGTTCTTCCTAAGATCTTAATGAAACTTGGCATCAAAAACATGCTTATTTTGATCTAGAACCTTTTTGTACAAGTTTAGACAATATATTCTTTTCGATATGGCACTACTTCTATTAGCTAACAAGTAATATACAATAGCAAATCTAAATTTAACCCGCTATAAAATTTAGTCTATTAGATTAGGCACTCCTTGGTAGCAGATGTGAGGTACTACAAATGTTAGAGACACTACTTTTTCCTATTTAGTTTTATCTTTTATCTTTTAATTTTTTTTAGAATGAAGTGAAATTAAAAATTAGTGTATTGCTATCATTTTAATCATATATGTGACCTTAAGAATGCTATTTTTATATATGGGCTTTTTTTTAATAAAGTTTTGATTGCCATGCTAGCATATGAGCTCTTTTCATGTTTTTTTTTTCCAATTCATTCATTTGGTGTTTCATTGTTGGTACATAGAAGCATGATATATTTTCTTGCTTCTGATGGAAGTAATGGTCAATGAGATGTCATGTTGTCAACAATTTTTGCAATTGTTAGTATCACTGTAGTGCAGTTTGAGATAAAATTTTTGTTCCAAGGGATAATGTATTCCTTGTGCATCCTTATTGTGAAAAAAAAGGGTATTTCCTTCAACTATCACAAAAGGGAAGAAATAGTGGCAGATAGGATATTCTATTTTATTTGAGTTTTAAACCCTATCAGTAGTAGGAAACTGTAACATTTAAAAACAGTCTATATGAGAGGAAGATGAATACATAATTTAAATGGATTGACCATAAAGGCTTACATCTGCAGACCCAAAAGACTAAGGACTAGATATTTATTACTAAATTTGTTTACATTTAAACATTAGGTCATTATTAATAAGGAGCAAGGACGCACATGTTAGTTAATAGTAATTCTCTGTTTCTAGAATAGTATCATAATATTGAAGTTAAATGTTTTGACAAGAATTTATGAATTAATATTGTTTAAATTGATCACTTGATAGGAAGTGATTCAATTTCTTTATTATCTCTTTTCTTTTTTGTCTATAATCTAGATATTTATGTTGTCTGATGTTATCATTATTTTTAGACTTCAACTAGTGATGAAATACATTCAATAGATACTTGGAAGCGACAAATTTGCACTTTCACATGTCACAATTATTGAGATTGTGTTTTAACTTGTTTTGGTTATCAAGAAACTTCTAGTTCGTAATATTTCCTCTCCTTTTTTTTCGTCAGGGACTTGCAAAGAAGCATACTTATTTTGTTTGGGATGCTTAAAACATACTTCAATGTCTTGGTTCGTTATATCGCTATTCAACTTTATTTGTGCTGCTGATAGTTATAATTTATTGATTTCTTATGCAGTAGTTTGGTATTATTTTCTAGGATGTTGCACAATTTTTTTTTTATATTCACACTATGTTGTCTTGCTACTTTGAATTACAGGCTTTGTGGCTTTTGTTTCTTCTATTCTCAAGTTGGTTGGCCTATGTCATGTTTGAAGATACCCAACAGGGAAAATTAGTATTTACTTCGTATGGTACGACACTATATCAAATGTTTATCTTATTTACTACGTCAAACAATCCAGATGTTTGGATACCTGCTTACAAGTAAGTTGTACTGGCAAAAATTGTTTATTTTTCTTAGTATTTTGTGTTACATCTTTCTTATTGGTATTATGTGTATGTTACATATTACATGAATCCATATTTATAAGGAAGAATGATATACATAGTAGGTAATATGATGTCATTGTATTTGAAATTCTAAAATTCTAGAATTCTAAATTTAATTTTGGTATTTAACACCAACTTTTAGTTACACTACGTAGAAATGTAATTAAAAAAACAATAATTTTCCCATTACTAACCACATTCCATAACCTAGATTAATAGTCTTTTTTCATTTTTAATTCTAAAGGGAAAGGTGACAATGCTAACTTGTTTATTGGATTTTTTCATATCAAATAAACATGGATGCTTATATTCAACTTGTTCACCAGTTATTATCTCTAAACTTTGTATTCTATTTTGGTTATTAATTTCTTCCCATATTAATAGTTTGTGGAGTTATCATATAATAAGAAACTTGGAATTTGTTGATTTCTTAGGGGAAAAAAATACAGCTCATATTCAAAATTTGACAGAAATATATGCTTCATTTTATAGATTGCCAAATTTAGTACTGGATTTAATTGACTTTGTTTGTAAGATTAATGTTTCACCCTTTTGGATATGGGTTATGTTTTTGATTGCGTTCATTCTTTGAAGTGAATTCTGTAAAGCCAGTGGAACTATTCTTGTACTCATTTTGTAATTATGTGTTCTAATACATGAAACTAAAGCTTTACTAGATTTTTGTCTTCTCAAGAGATTGTTAAATTCAACAGTCAAATGAAATAAGGCCATTACAAAGATTCATGTGAACTTAGTAATAAATTTTGAAATTGTCTCGTAAAACAACTATAATGGCAATATGATGTAGTTATATTTATAATTGTTAGTTGAATAAAGGTTTATTTAGTTTTACCAAAATTTTGAATGAAACGAATTCTTTTTGGTTATAGATTTGGTCAAATAAATCCCTATATCAATCTTTTCTAAATTCTTATGCAGGGCTTCACGATGGTATTGCCTATTTTTTGTTCTTTACGTGCTACTGGGCGTTTACTTTGTCACTAACTTGATCCTTGCTGTCGTCTATGACAGCTTCAAAAGTCAGGTAAAATTAAGAGCAATAGGCATATTACTTACTACTGTTATGATGACGTTTTCTTGTTCTCAACTCTTTTCTGTCCTTTCTGTCTATTTTTTCAACTAAAAAATACATGTAAATATACATGCTTGGCTATCTGTTATGATGATGTTTTCTTGTTCTCAACTCTTTTCTGCCCTTTCTGTCTATTTTGTCAACTAAACAATACATATAAATATACATGCTTGGCTATCTTCTTTTGTTGTAGCTAGCAAAACAAGTGTCTCAAATGGATTGCATGAGGAGAAGGATGTTGACAAAAGCCTTCAGTCTAATTGATAAGCAGGTAAGCTTGATATCACTTGGTTGGTTGGACATCTCTGACCATCCTTTTCAATTGGTTGTCTGCTTAATTCTTGTTATCATTTCAGTCAACCTTTATGGGCTCTTCATCTATTGTTGAGAATTATGGAGATCCTCCAAAATTTACTGTTATTATGTTGTGCATAGAGGAAAATTATATTATTCTATAGTGGAATATTAGTTAAACCTCTTATACCAAAAACCAATTTGGATATCTTATTTTGTGAAAAAAGTATTAGCTTATGTTGCCCCTCCATTTAAAGCCTAGTTCATAATAGACATTTTAGTGTCTCCTCTCTATAATTACTAATTAGCAGTATCCAAGTGTCTAAAGAGAGTAGAATAAGTGCAACTGCAAAGTTGGAGTTACACTTTTGTTTAACTCATTTGGAGGAATAGTCTTACGTGGAACATCCATCAAGGAATCGAGAACATTTTAGTTTCTGAAGTGTATGAGGGAATTACTTGATTGGATTAAAAGTGTGCCTTGAAATGTACCTTATGCGCTTATAAGAAGTCTTCTTCTTGCGATAGTTTTGCAACAGTTCTCCAAGTAGGCAGAAAACTTGGTTATAAGCTGCAACAAAATTACTTTCTTTACTTTGAACTTCGGTACTTCGTTAATATACACATCTAGAGGAAGGCCCTTGTTTATATATCTGGTAAGATAAGCTTCTCAAATAATACCTGCACCCTAAAAGAATTTATTTATAATTTGTCCTGGATCCACTAACAGATGCAGAGTCATTAGTTTAGCTTGCATATGCATGTGTTGGATATTTGTCGTGATGTATTCCTTATGTATTCAGTGTTTTAAGGGATAACATTATTTTCTGCTCTCATCAGTTTTCAAAAATTTTCACTGACTATAGCACTGCCTCTTATGTTAATTGCTCGACCTTTACTTATGTCTATTGTTGTTAATTCTCAACAGAATATGGGATTTCTTAATAAAGAGCAATGCATTCGACTGTTTGAAGAATTGAATAACTACAGGTATTAATGGTACAACTGTCTTATGACACTTTCAGAACATTCTCTTTCATTCAGTGCATGATCTCCTTGAGTTGATTCTATTGATGGATAGAGAACTAATAATATGAATATGCGACAGTAAGTATTATTAAAAGCCAAAGTATTTTAATGATAATGATGGAGGATACTTCCTATGTTGTTTAAAACTATTATCTTTAACATATATGCTATCACCCAAAATGTGAAATCTTATTTGTAAGTTGGAGAATCAAGGATACTTGAAATGTGATATGTTTGGGATTTTTTTGGTCCAATTTAAAGGAAAAGATAATTCAGGCTTTCAGTAAAAAGGACATGCTTAACAGATGCATGGAGTTTGGACTAGTGCATTGAAAATTCATAACTATTTGAGCTTGATTCGATGTTTAAAGTAGATGCATGCTATGTTCCCGTTGCTTTGAAATGTCTTTTGCATGATTTGAACCTTTCTGTTCACGAAGTTAAAGTAATATTTTGGGAAAAGCTGTAACAACACTAAATCAGGCTGATAATGTGTATATATAATTAGGAGTTACAATTATAATAGGAAAGTGTATCTGTGAGTAAATCATGGGATAACTACTATATCCCATGATTTACTCTTATCACGTTGTCACATCCTTTTAGCATAAATATTAGTTATACCCAGCTTGTTGCATATATAATCAACCTGATTCTCCACTAATGATTTGGTAAGGATATCCAGTACATACGTGAATTAATGAAATCAAAATTTATTGAACTTTTTTCTTGATAAAATGGCAATCAACATCGATGTACTTGGTTCATTCATGAAAAACAGGATTCTTAGCAATGTGAAGAGCGGCTTGACCCTATAGCTCCATTGGACTTTTGTAAACGATGCCTATCTCATCACTAAATTGTCTTAGCCACATCAACTCACAAGTGGTTTGTGACATAGCCTGTATTCCGATTCAGTACTTGATCTAGCTACTACTGTTTGTTTCTTACTCTTCCAAGAGATCAAAATCCCTCCCATAAACACACAATAAGCTGAAGTGGATCGTCTATCACCGGAGACCGTGCCCAATCTGCATCTGAAAATGCTTCTATCTTTCTATGATTATGATTTGAATAGAGTACACCTTTTCCAGGAGCTCATTTTAGATATCTCAAGATATTCATTGGTGCATCCCAATGAGATGTGCGTGGTGTACTCATGAATTGGCTTACTATATTCACACAATAGCTATATTTGGTCGGGTCATAGTGAGAGAATTAATTTTTCCCACTAATCGCTGTTATCGCTCAGTGTCTTCGAGCAATTCTCCATCTTCTACACTAGGATCCAATGTTTGTCTTAATAGGCCAAATAACCTTTTGCCATCTCTAATCCACTGTGATTTAGTGTGTTCATCTTGTGCAGAAACGTCAATCATAAGACGGTCTTCCTTCATCACCCCCACATAAATGCATCTACAGATTTACGCCACTTAAGATAATTGTTGGCGCATTCTAGTTCCAATCACAAATTTTGGTTGGAGTAGGGATTA
>JANPWU010000009.1:2713081-2730750 GCA_024707465.1 Erythroxylum daphnites
TTAATTAGTTTGGCATTCAACACTTACTAACATAAAGATAAACATGAAACCTACCTCAAAACTAGCTTAATCCTTGTCTAATGAAGCTCTTCTCTTTGCTCTTGTCTTCCTTCTTGTTCTCCTTCAAGAGCAATAACAAACCCATTTCAACAACACTTAAATTGAAAACTTACATAACTTCTTTCATGAAACTAACATCATAATCACTAAACCCATCTACTTTCTCATCTTCCTCAACCAAAAACCCAAGCAAAACTCAACTTTGAAAATCATGGCTTACCTTAATCTTCAACCAACTAAGTAGTTTCTTGTATCAAAATGAAGATCAAGCCTTCCTCCACACTTTTAATTCTTGAACTTTCTTCCAAATATCTCTTGATCTCTTGGAAAAATCAACCCTAGCCAAGCTTCTTCTTCTTCTTTTCTCTCCCTCTCACGCACTCTCTCCTCCCTCTCTTCTCAATTTTTGTTTCTTTCACTTCTCCCTACTACAACTCACTTAAACCTCTTCTTTTATACTTCTTTTCACTCATTTGAGCCCAACAAGCCCAAGTCCACTTATTTCTCCTCTCATTCTCATACTTTCCTACTACAACTTAAGCCCATCCATTTATTCCTCTTCTTTTTTTTATATTTCAGTTAGGCCCAAAGCCCAACTAACATATCTAACACATTTAATTCAACACCTAACTCATTAATTCATGTCACTTGCTTTAATTAATGCAATGTCAACTTATTTAATGTTAGCTCTAATTAAGAAATTAATCTAATCATGCTAAATGAAAAAAAAATTCGGGGCTAACACAATCAACAAATTTTACAAATGTTAATCAAGTCTAAGCAATGCTTAAACTTGAGTAACGAAACTGATTTTGTCAACATATCAGCAAGATTGTCTGCAGCCCCAATCTTCTGAAGAAGAATATCTCCCTCATCAATAATCTCACGAACAAAATGGAACCTCACATCAATGTGTTTTGTACGTGCGTGATGAACTTGAGTTTTTGCTAAATAAATAGTGCTCTAACTATCGTAATGAACATCCACATGGTCCTGATGGACCTTTAAGTCATCAAGCAACCCTTGAAACCAGATGACTTCTTTAATAGCTTTTGTTACTGCCATGTATTCTGCCTCAATAGTTGATAAAGCAACTGTAGATTGCAAAGTTGATCTCCAACTCGCTAGACCTCTAGTAAGAATAAATACAAAACCTGTAGTAGACCTACGCTTGTCCAAATCACGTGTATAACCAGAATCTTCATATCCAACAACACATTAACTAGTAACTTCATCTTGTTGAAATAATAAACCAACATCCACAGTACCTAGAATATACCGTAGAATCCATTTGACAGCTTGTCAATGCCCTTTTCCTGGATTATACATATATCTACTCACAATACTAACAGCTTGTGAAATATCAGGCCTAGTATACACCATAGCATACATCAAACTACCAACAACACTTACACATGGAATTTGAGCCATGTAATGGCTCTCCTCATATGTATTAGGAGACATAAAAGCACTAAGTTTGAAATGAGGAGCAAGAGGTGTACTAACCGGTTTTGAATTTTCATTCATCCCGAAATGTTGTAGTACCTTCTTCAAATACTACTTTTAACACATAGCAATCTTGCCTTTTGCTCTATCTCTTTCAATTTCCATATCTAACATCTTCCGAGCTTTTTCCAAGTCCTTCATCCTAAATTCATTACTCAATTGAGTCTTCAATCTTTCAATCTCCACTTTACTTTTATATGCTATAAGCATATTATTAACATATAAAAGTAGATAAATAAAGATTCCATCTTGTAGCTTGCGAAAGTATACACATTCATCATAATGACTTCTTATGTACTTCTGGTCGATCATAAACCTATCAAATCGCTTATACCATTTTCTTGGAGACTGCTTCAAACCGTACAATGATTTATGTAATTTGCAAACCCAATTTTCTTTGCCAACAACCGTAAACCCTTCTGGTTGAAACATAAAAATATCTTCCTCTGATAAGTTGATATTCTTGATATATTTTAGCTCTATTTTCTATTTTTGTATTGAATGATGTTAAATTGCCTTTAGTTTTTGTGAATTTGGTATTGATGCTTTGTTTTCGGTGTTTATAGATGTTTTCGGGAGGAAAATGAAGATCAGAGGTTACACGGTTTGACCATGTGAATAGACAAGGACCGTGTCTTCTAGTAGCAAAAACACAAGCCAGATCCGAAAGATACATAGGCTGACCATGTATGGGTACACGAATCATGTACGACGATGTTGACGGTTTTAATCGATTAAAAGGCAGTTAACTGGTGTGGGCATAAAGAGGAGGAAAAGAGGAGAGATTGGGGGGAGTCCCAGACGAAGACAAGAGAAGAGACATGAAAAGAGCAGAGAAAAATCGTAAGAGGAGACTTGAAGATTGAGAAATCAAGATTTAGAAATCAACTGGAGTTCTTTCTCCTACTCCTTTACTTGTTATTTGTCTTGGATGTTCATGTTTATAACTTTTACTTTTAGGTTGAATTCAGTCATGACTCTGTAAATTTTCTTATTCTAGGATGTTTGTTTCAACTTGGAATTTATGTATTAAACCTTATGCCTTTACTTTTAAAACCAATGTTGTCTTGATTTTAGTATAGTATTTTGATCTAATGAAGATTTGATCTTTCTACTCTAGGGTTTCTTATTAAATGTTGACAGATGTTAAACTAAATACTGAAAAAGGATGTTTAATGTCTGAATTATTAGATTAGACTTAATTGAAAGAATATCTAGAAATATAATTCTTCATTAAGAGTATTTGAGATTAACCATTGTGTTCAATGGGTTAGATTCGATTTAGTCTAAGAAACTAATTTAAAAATTGGAATCAACACGTCAATTACTTCGAGAGAATTAATTGATAAGAGCAGGTTAATGAACTTAGATCAATATTTTATTTCATAAGGATAACGTAAATTCTTTGTTGGAATAAATTCCTAGAATATTAGGTTAAATTATGTTAATTGTGTATTGACATTTCCCTCACAAACGAATTTTCATATTTGATTGCTTAGCAAATTTAGAAGGTATGAATTTAGTACTTTGACCTAGTCCTTATGATCGACACTTGATTGCTTCAATTAAACTGGTATATTTGCCATGTAAGAATGTCGTCTTGATATCAAGTTGAGCCAACTTAAGGTCAAACTGCACAATCAAAGCCAACAAAATACAAATGGAAGAATGTTTTACTACAGGAGAGAATACCTCGTTGTAGTCAATGCCTTCCTTCTGAGCATAGCTTTTAGCTACCAATATGGCTTTGAGTCTTACATTGTCTTTTCCTAAAGATTCCATCTTCTTAGCATATACCTATTTATAACCAATTTCTTTCTTTACTTTTGGTAACTGAACCAGCTTCCCAAGTCTTATTTTTATGAAGAGATTTCATCTCCTCATCTATAGATTTCTTCCACTCCATGCTCTCTGAACTCCTGACAGCTTCTTTGAAGGTAGATGGAATATCATCTTCAATAACGGGAAGTGCATATGCCACAATATCAGTAAACCAAGCAAGCTTTCGAATTTCCCTTCTTGATCTTCTGGTTTTACTAGAATCTTGTTGCTGTGGTGGTTCTTGGGTAGGTACCTCCTCTTCATTATCCTCGTCGTCATCATCAAAATCAACTGTAAGACTAATGTCTGTAACATCAAACCTTACTGGAACAACTGAGGTCTTCAATAACTCCACCTGTGTTGAACTACTTATGGTCTTGGTCGCTTCAATTTCTCCTTCATGCTTGTTCTGATTAACCATAACAGTTTCATCAAAAGTCACATCTCTGCTTACAACAAATTTCTTCTTATCTGGATACCAAAGTCGGTATCCCTTCACACTAGTGCTAAAGCCCATAAATAGAGCTCTCTTTGCTCTTGGATCCAACTTACTTTCCTTGACATGATAGTAAGTAGAACAACCAAATATGTGTAAATACTTGTAATTAGTACAAGGTTTACCAGACTATACCTCCATGGGTGTTTTACCTTTGTTCGTAGTAGTAGGCAACCGATTAATAAGATGACTTGCATAAGTAATTGCTTCAACCCAAAACGCCTTGCCTAAACTAGAATTAGACGACATACACCGGACTTTCTCAAGCAAAGTATGGTTTATGCGCTCTGCCACCCCATTATGTTATGGTGTCTCCTAACCGTGAAATTCCTCACAATACCCTCATCTTGACAAACTTGCAAAAAATGATCAAACTTATATTCACCACCATTATCTGATTTGAGAGTTTTGATCTTTCGACCGCTTTGCATTTCAGTCATCTTTTTCCACTTCAGGAATATCTTTAAGTCTTCATCTTTATGCTTCATGGTGTACACACATACTCTTCTAGAGAAGTCATCAATAAAGGAGACAAAATAATGGTTACCTCCCCAAGATGCATTCTTGGAAGGTCCTCAAAAATCAGTGTGAACATAATCTAGAATGCCTTTAGTGTGGTGAATAGCAATGCCAAATTTTACTCTAGTTTGCTTACCCAGTACATAGAGTTCACAGAATTCCATTTTACATGCCTTTGCACCTGTCAATAAGCCTTGCTTCACCAATCCAAGCAATGCTTTTTCACCAGCATGCCCAAGACGCATATGCCATAACCTTGTAGTTTCTGAGTTATCTACATCAGCAGCTTCAGTGATAGTTGCTCCACCAATAACTGTACTCTCCTATAAAAAATACAAGTTTTTTCGTCTTGTACCTTTCATCACCACCAATGCCCGTACACAGCTTTAAGAACTCCACCCTCTATGGTGATCTTGATACCCTTGGATTATAATGCTCCCAATGAGATAAGATTCTTCTTCATATCTGGTACATACTGAACATCACTCAATTCTCTGACTGTTCCATTATGCATCTTCAAACAGACTTTGCCTATCCCTTGTGTTTTGCAGGAATTATTATTTTCCATCAAAATAACTCCACCATGTAGCTCCTGGAAGCTAGAGAACCATTCCTGAATGGGACACATATGATAGGTGCAACCTAAATCCAAAATCCACTCCTTGAAGTGACCATCAGCAGATGAACTAGCCAAAGCAAACTCAAAATCATCATCTCCAGATTTTGCAACATTTGCTACAGAACCCACTTTCTCCTTTTCTTTGTTCTTCAATTTAGGGCAGTCTTTCTTTCAATGACCCTTTTTGGTGACAAAAGGCATATTAATCTTTAGCAGGAAACTTCTCTCGTGACTTTGAACGAAATTTTTCCCGCTTCCCATGTTTTCTTTCCTTTGTTTGTCCCCTTGCAGTGAGTACCTCAGTTTATGAATTGTGAGTCTTCTGTTCCTTCTTACGACACTCATAATTCAATAATGTCGTAGAAACCTCATCAAGTTTCACCTCAGATTTTCCATATAACAAAGTAGTTGTCAAATGATCATAATCATCAGACAATGAATTTAATAAACATAGTGCCTTATACTCATCAGGAATTTTCACTTCAAGGTTTGCTAAATCAGCAAGTATTTTATTATAATCATTTAGGTGTTTATGCATAGAAATACCTAGGTGATACTAAAATCGGAAGAATTGCTTCTTTAAAAAGAGCCGATTTTCTGCGCTCTTAGTCATATACTTTTCCTCTAATTTCGTCTATAACTCCTTAGTAGAAGTTTCCTTCATATAAGGGTATTTCAACTCCTTATCAAGGAATGATCGAATAGAGGCACAAGCATGGAGATTAATTCGCGTCCATTGCTTGTCATCCATATCTTTGAGTTTATCTTCCAGAACCATATCCAACTCTTGTTGATACAATACATCCATAACTTCACATTGTCACATACCAAAATTATTAGAGCCATTGAATTTATCAACCTTTAAGCATGTAGTAGCAATTGGATGTCTATTGGATGTAGGTGTCGACGATGACGATATCGACTCCCTCTTAACAGGCTCGCCACTATATAGTTGTAGTAGCCATCTACTCGCCACTATTCACAAATACATACTGTTTGTAATCACTGTTCACACGAATTGTTGCTCCGATACTATTTACAACACTATAGCACATGATTATAACACCGACACTGTTCACGGAGACTGTAGCACTAGCACTGCTCACAAGAACTGTAGCACTACCACTGTAGCTCCAACAGATTTTCACTCCTACAATACCCCACTCGAAAAAACTATAGCTCTGATACCACTTGTTGTACAAAAACGTCCAATTTGGAGACAATTGAGTTTTTCACTATAATCAATGAGAACATACAATAGTGTTTATCACTCAATTTCTCAAAAGACCCAAATTAACCCAAGCTCACACACTCTTTTTAGGAAGAGAAAGCCAAAAAAAATTACAAATGCTCCTTGTTGTTTTTCTTTCTCTCTCCCTCTCTGCCCTTTTAAATGTTCTGCTCTCTTCTCTCTCCCTTTTTTCGTTGTTGCTGATTCTCTTTTATAGAGAAGTAAATGAGTGAAGGCTAGCTACAAAATATAGCTGGCCAACTAGTTGCATCAAAATCCACAGAAAACCACCGAAAGAAAACCACCATTTTTGACTTTGAGACAATACTCAGCATGGGGTAGATTTAGTCTTAAGTGTACAATGGCTTTCAAATTGGGACCAGTTTTGTTTGACTACCTTTTGGATAGAGCTCGCAAAAGCTGGAACAAAATTAAGGTTTATAGGTCTTTAACAACCCACATTGTCTCATATTTCTTTGGGATCTCTCAAAAATACCCATCAAACACAGGCTTTGATGAATACTGTGTTTCGAGGTATGTCACGTCAATTTATCCTAGTATGACTTGATGACATTCTTATCTATAGCTACTCTTGGGAACAACTTGAACACCTCCAGGCAGTATTTATCACCCTTCAATCTCAATCTTTATTAACTAAGTTATCCAAATGTGAATTTGGTTGTACAGAAATTCAATATTTGGGCCATCATGCCTCAGCAATCAGTGTGGTTGTAGATCTTGGCAAGGTTCAATAATTCAGTAGTGACCCCTTCCAGATTCAATAAAATGCCTTCACGGATTTCTCTGCATCACTTGTTACTACCATTGTTCATGGCTAAATACTCCTCCATAGTTGCTCTCCTCAACCATCTCCTGAGGAGAGATGCTTTGTGTGGAATCCAAAGCCAACTGCAACATTCAAGTCCTTAAAGCAAGCACTTACAACCACACTGATGTTGGCACTTTCAAATTTTGCAAATTCATTTCTCATACAAACTGTTGCATCAGGATGCAACATTGGCACAGTCCTTACTTAACAATGACATCCGATTGCCTACTTTAGCAAAGAGTTACCCCCGAGGCTCTAAACTGTATCTCCCTATGTAGGAGAAATATTTTCTTGGTCGTAAATGTATCATATGAAATTGATCATCAACCAAACCATACAAACCCAACAGTGATGGCTTACAAAATTGATGGGATATGACTTCAAAATTGTGTATCAACTAGGTATAGAAAATGGGCCAGCTGATGCATAGTCATGATTACCCTCTACTATACCTTATGCAATGCAAACAATCTCAAAGCCTACAATAGCTCTTTGGCAAGCCCTACGGGAATTCTATAAGCAATATCCTCCTTCAGAAAAAAGGGTGCAATTGACTCTACAACAGCCTAGTAAATTTTTTGATTACAAAGGAGTTCTTATATTATAAAAATTGAGTGGTACCCTAAGGAGTTTGTTGAGCTAGTTTTACTTCTAATAAAACCCCTAATTTTTGCATGCATACGGATCATAACATGTAATATTAAAGTTGTTGATCTCATAAGGAAATAGTTAAAACTAAGTGAACCTAACTTTGTCTAAGGTATCGGGATATGAATTGAATTACAATAAAATATCAAAATTTAAAATAATTAAATGAAACTAAGCAAATAATCAAATAGCAAATGAGCTACCACAAATATTTGAGGAAAATCATGGATGGTACTTAGGATTATTCTACCGTTATTTTGTTCCTTTAACCCATATTGATTCAATTATGTGTTGATTATAGATCATCTAAAGGATTGACTACTCTTTCTCAAATCCTAATCTATTAACCCTAATGGAATATGAAAATTCCAAAATTGTAATCTCTTAATTCATAACTCTTTCCCTAAAGTTTTCAATTAGTTCTGACGTAATCCATCGAATAACAAATTTCTCACACAAGATATCTCTTCTAATGATAGTTGATATATTAATCATGTGACATATTAAATCATCAACTCTAGTTTCACAATTTAATCATATTACTTTTGACTCACTCTCTCGATTTATTGCTAAAGAATATGCATGCACCATTAAAACAACACAAAAACTGTATTAAATCGGTTGAAATCAAAGTCACAAAATAATTCAAGGACAAAACTAATCTGGAAATTTAGAAAATAATAAATGTGAAAAAAAATTTGAAAATCCATTTTACACATAAAGTTTAACGAAAATAATGAACGAAAAGAAGGAAAAACTTGATTCGGTGCTTGATCTAGAAATTTGGAAATCCCCAATGTCTCTCTGATTCTTCCTTGTTTGATCCAGTTTACAAGATGGCATCTCCTCCGTTTGGAGTGTTTTATGTTCTTAAATAATTCTTGAGGCTTTTAGGGTTCTTTTTAGGGCTTTCACCCTTCAATCGATTCCAAAATTGCCCTTAAAACTCAAAACAAATGAAAAATCTCGTGCCTGGGAGGTGTCTGCATGATCGTGACATATAAGTGTCACGATCGTGACCCTGGGAGGAACCTTTTGTCATAACCATGATATCTATGTCACGATCGTGACCCTATCCTTTAGCCTAATCTTGCTCCAACTTTCTTCAATCTTAATTTATCTAGGTTCATACACTAATAGACACATCAAAACATTTAAAGAACACAAGATTAAGGTTCAATATCATGCTCTAAACCACACAACACTTAAAACACAATCAAACATTCACATTAACATAATTCTAAGCCTAAACATGCAATAATCATCTATAGAGATTGTTCTTGAATTGTTTTGTTGAACTTTATTCTTGTTAAATTATATACATTTATGAATGTTTATAATAATTGTTATGCTTATACTTGGTAATAAATTGAGAGAGCGGATAAAGTTAAATGTGTTAAGATGAGCAACGAGAGTTGGTAGCCTAATAGGTTTGCAATTATCATATTAATTAACAATTGAAGACATATCTTAATTATGAAATTAATTATCCTTAAGATTGCTTCAATTATAACTAAATAGTTAAAAGTAGTTTTATGAATTGAGGGATTACAATTGTACGAGTATCGAATTGAATTAGGGTTACTTGATTAGATCTCAAAAGATGATAATAAAAATTATAAGTTATCTAAGGTTGAGCATAAACTGAATCAACAAGATAAAGGGAAAACAAAGCAAAGATAGAATAATTCCTAAGTCTTAAACTTTGATCAAACTTATTTTATTAGTAGCTCAATTCTTCAATTATTTCATTTTATTAGTTGTTTTAATTTCAATTTTTTCTTTTAATTCAAATCAATCTTTAGTACCTTAGACAAAATTCTATTCGAGTTGCTAGGTGTCTATTAGTCCTTGTAGGAATAATACCTTTCATACTACAAGTTGCAATCCATATACTTGTGATATTGAAAGTTTTATATTATAAAACTTGTCAACAACAACTCTGGCACTTTTTCTACTTTATCAATAAAAGATAAAAGGATCTTACCAATACTAATCTCCTTCTCTTTTTGCATCTCAGAATCGTTTATTGTATCTCTTTTAGGTTTGTCCTTTAAGGTCTTCCTGGTCACTGTGTCCTATTTGATGAATTCTTTATATTCATCTGAAATAAAAGTTCTTCTATTTAGTTCCCAAACCTCTTTTCTCTTAGTTATTTTAGGTCTCTATGAGTAGGAGAATGTGACCATATCTTAGAGCAAGATTTCATTTTCATCTATTCTCATCAAGTGGATTCTCATCAAGTGGATAACTTTAAGTAATTCCTTTTAGATGTTAGCTAACACATATATCCTTGCATATTTAATTCTCTTTATTACTGTAATAGCTTCATCAAGACAAATTAGTTTCCCAACAAAACTTTCCAAATGACCAAGTTCCTCTATGGTCCAATATTTTAATGGAATATTGTGGATATTGATCTATATAGGCACTTGATTTTACTTCATAATATGTAGTTATATTCCTAGTCTCCAATTCTATATAAAATTTGGTTTTGCTTTACTATAACAAGGCCTTGTTTTTAGCACGTTTTGAGCCTAAAAGGGATAACCAAATCTGATCATGAAGATGTTATCTTCATTAACTAACTCCTTTATCAATTGCATCTAATTACATTGATTCAAGATCCACTTCTTCATTATCGAGTGGGTAGACTTCTTCGTTATCGAGTGGGTGGTCTCATACCACGAAAGAATCCTATTAACGTAACATCCCATTTGGAGGCTCTTTCCTTGATAATTTGGATTGAAGGTGCTACTATAGGTTTCCCATCCATATTCTTAAGAGGGTGATACAGAATTTTAGGAGTTGGTATTGTGTCATTCAATACATATAACCATGTTCTCTTTTTAGGAGCAAGATCTTAGGTAGTATTAGGACAAGACTCATAGGAGAGCTAGTTGAGGGAGAACGATGCATGTCAAATGCACTAGAAAATAAACATAACTCTGCACATCTAAATTTATATACGTGTAACTTTTGCAATGAAAATAATTGATGTTTAAGATAAAATGGGGGGTTTTGGTTGCATGTAATTAAGAAATAGAGTAAAATTAAATAGAAAAAGCAACTCAATTCAAACAATCAAAATCGATGAATGCATTTAGAATTCGATTCTCAGTTCAAATATCAGCTTACACATAATTAAACATATGTCATTGTCATATTGTTTTAACACATCTCTTAGAAACTATTAATCATAGGTTAACAATAAGCTCTATTAACCCTAGTTTTTCCTTAGATTGTATTTAATCAAAATAAGCTCTTTAACTTAACCTAGCTATCACACAACCTAGAACAAGCTCTCTAGATTTAATTGAACAGTTGTATTACAAGTAAGGAAAATAGATCAATCTAGGCAACAACCATACAAGCTTAGGTCATTTAACCTATGTTACGTTGTCCCTAATAATTCAACACCATTAGTTGCTACAAATTAATCCAAAACACAACTATTATGTATTGTATTTGAGATTATAGCAATGGGTTTACATAAAAATAATATAATGAACACATTCAGGTCGTCTTTACATAAATACCCAAATTAATAGACACTAAATAACATAAACAATCCCCGAAGAGAAAGAGATTTATAATACATAATGACGATATGCTCAAATGTAATGCTCGATGTTGATTTCACCATTGAATCGGAATAAGGAAGCTTAGCCCTTTATAGGTCTCCAAAGAGCAAGTGTCCTGCCCCTTCACAAGTTCCCAAAACCAATTCTTCCCCCTCTTGGCCGCTCGAATGTCTAATTATATGAAAAAATAGGGTTCTGGGAAGATACATCGTTGTTTGCACACTGTGCATCCAACTGTACATCACCGAGTGTGCAAACAACTATGCATCATCGAAACAATTCTGATTTCGAAGTTATGCTTGCACTATATGGTGAATGCTTCGTTTTTTGCATTTTCTTGTCTCATCTTCACCCTAATCCATCTCCTTCTTGTTTCACGAAGACAAATGAGTTTGACCATTAAAAGGATGGCTCAAGGAATGTGCTATTAACTTATTTTAGCTTTTGTGCTTCCAAATTGTACCTAAAACTAAATATGAACTAAAATGAATGTCTTAAGCATTTCAAAGCATTAATCACTAAGTATCATGGAGTAAATGTATAAACAATCAAGCAAACAAGAAGGTAAAGAAACTATTGTAGTTGGGATGACTAGGTTGAAAAAGCCGATGACTAGTGAAGGTTGCAAGATAGAGGGAACATTGGCAGAAGAGGATAGAAGGGGAATTTTCAAAAAAGACACATTGGTCAACATATTAGCATAAATAGAAAAAATAGGTGAATAGGAGATTAAAGTAGGAAAAAAGATAGACTATGACTGGGAAAAAGGCAGGAAGGGAGGAGAACACAACAAAGAGTAGGAAGAACACATGGGAAGGAGAAGCAAGGAAGTTTACATGAAAGTTAGACTAGAAAAATGGAATGGAGGAGGACTAGTGGGTGCTAAAAGTAAGAAAAGAAAAAAGGTGCTACGGGATCACTAGTAGAGAAGGAGGAGAGGAATCAAGTAAACAACATCTAATGACCAGAAATAACATGTAGAATTGTAAAGAGAAGTCACATTAATTTTTGGATTAAAGAAAAAGATTCATTAGTTGATGTTAATTATAATGAACTTTAAAAGTGACTTATGATAAAATACATTTTGTCACGAATAAATTAAAAATATATAATAATCAATTGATATTTTCTTTTAAATTAAAAAATAAAAATATAATGTGTTGCAATAGAAAAAAAATTTATACATTGCTCGTTTAAATATAATATAATATGTTAATACAAATACTTTAGATGAAAATATAATTTACGAGTAACGAGACACAACATTCTTCAAAAACATAATTTAAGTTACTGTTGTTTTATTATTTTATGGTAAACCTCATTTTAATTAGAATGACTAGAGTTATTATTGATTGATTATGATATAATTGCATCCTAACAAGTACGCTCTCAAATTTTCTGTACCTCTTACTCTGTACCTATTTTGTACCTATTGTATTTGAACTATCTATTTATATAGGATCTATAAAAAATAAATGGTTCAGATGCAATTGACACATATACAATTACAATTGCGCACCACCTCAACTCGCCAATAACGCAGTGGAATCGAACAAAGGTAAACTTGCCCATTACTCCACATAACAGCGTCATTAATTTGAAAAAGCTAAAGCCAATAAATGAAGGTTTGTTTATAAGAGCATGCTCTTCTGTTCCTCTACCTACAAACAGTGTATAGATACATACGAATAAGATATTTTGTTAGCGGAGTCAACCCTAACTTGGACTCTCTCTCTCTCTATAACTAACTTTTTAAGGTGAATTTGTTTTGTAGACACAACAGGAGTTGTGATCGACTGTCTGGTTTTTAGAAGGAAGATATCGCCTTCATCTCCAAAAGGTTTAAGGAAACCAAGGTAACATGATTCTCGGTTTTCATTTTTGTTTTGAGGTCTGATCATATCTGCGCTTTAAAGTTTTGGGCTTTTTTTTTTTAATATTTTGTTTTTCAATGTGCTGGTTCTTGACCCTGCCTGGCTGCTGACAAAATTTTGTCACGTGAGAGGTTTCGAGCGTAGTGGATGTGCGTTGAGTTCTCGGTCCGCAATCTGTGGGTTTGAGCACATATTATGGATACCATTCGTATAAAGTTTCTAATAAATTAAGTTGATCGGAAATTAGTGTTCTTTTTTAATTTGCTAATAAAAATTTCAGTTATAATAAAGGGAAAAGTTTGGATTTCTTCAGTTTGTCGGTCCTTGGAGTAAACACCCATTTCTAATCTGTTAGGCAAGTAGACAATTTGGGAAAGCATCAGTTTATTGAGAAAAGTGTTGACTGAGTGTTATTCCTCAAATCATTGTTTCCATGTTCAGTATCTAATTTATTGTAGATTACTGGGGATCAAGGAAGATAACGATCAATGAAATCCTCAATCATTTTATGGTCTATATTTAAGATGGGAACAAATGTGCATGTTTATTATGATTAAGTAGGTATTCTCATTCTAACATAAATTCATGGATGATGCCATTTAACCTTGAATTTCATCTCATCCTTTCCTAATTTATCATATTCTGGTTTAGGCTGCAGTGTGGTTTGATGGAATTTGAAGGAGATGGTGATCCGAATCAACTTTTTACAATAAACACAACTGATAACATGAGTGCCAAGGGAAAATCAGTTTTAGGTTGCAATGATCCATGCCAATCTCCTTCTAAGGTAGAAAACTGGAATTCACAGTTATTTCTTTACTTGCCAACTATGGCTCCCTTGTTAAAATAAGAATCAGTTCTTAGTAAGTAATTTTTTTACTTCAGGATGCATCACCTTGTCAGATTGAGAATTGTATCAATGTAGTAGGATCCTTAAATACAGTTAATCTTCTTAAGGCTTCTACTTCTGAATTCGTCGAGTCCAAAAATAATAACAGCTGCAATTCTGACTTGCCTTATCCTGATGACGATGTGTCTGGTGATGATGGTGAAAAGTACACTGATGATGTTTCTGATGATGATTATGATGACTTTTTATATGAAGACGATTATTTCACCATCCAGTCTCAGTTTGATAGTGTTGATCTCCCTCCCGGGGTAGAGGCTACACTTCCTTGGTTGAAAGACCCTGCTTCTTCTGTAAATAAAATATCTGGTACAAGCACTTCTGCTCTTTCAGTTCTTCCTGAAAGCGGGGCCAGTGTTCCACACTCTGCTGAATCCAAACAGAAAGCAACTGCTTCTGTGCTTGTGGACAATGGAAGTCAGGCAGCATCTTCAAGCAGTTCAATAAGTCCTGTTGACTCTAATGGAAAAGTAGAAATAAGTGGTGAAAATGATATCATATATAAGTATAAGAACTTTAAGCAATTTGATATTGTGGAGGACTTTTCAGATCATCACTATTGCAGCATGGGCTTTGCAGGGCAGCAGGTAAACTAAGTTCTTTGCAGATTCCCTTTATCTCTGTTTCTGTCTATACCCTATCTCTCTCTCACACAAATTTGCTTTTGTATTTACCGAGTAATGGGCTGGTTCTTGTACATGTAAAACCCGTATGCCTATTCACATTGTTTTCTTTCACTTCTTGCTAGCCAACCATCTCTTGGGGAAAGAGAATCCAAGAGGAATGGAGAAGTCTAGAGAAGGACTTACCAGGTATAATGAGATTCGTTTAAGAATAAAAATTTGGGAATTTCAATGAAAATTTTCTGTTGCATATTTCTTATTGCAAATCTTTTTATCTAGCTTGAAGTTGACCCTCTTTTATTAGTTATATGAAGTATCTTTGGTACATGACTAAGTTTATGTATCTATCTCTATTTTTGCAGAGAATATATTTGTGAGAGTTTGTGAAGCAAGGATGGAACTTCTTAGAGCTGTGATTATAGGACCTGTTGGTACTCCCTATCATGATGGGCTTTTTGTGTTTGACTGTCTATTTCCTTCTACGTATCCTAATTCACCACCGGTATATATTGTCTCATATTTTATTTGTGATATTGTGAACCTATTTCTTTGTGGTTTAATTGGAAATGTCTTCCATCAGATGGTGTATTACTACTCAGGTGGGCTTCGTTTAAATCCAAATCTCTATGAATGTGGGAAAGTCTGCCTTAGCCTTTTGGGAACTTGGAGTGGGAAACAAACAGAGAAGTGGATGCCTGGGAAGTCAACTATGCTACAAGTTTTGGTTTCTATACAAGGCCTCATCCTTAATGACAAACCCTTCTTCAATGAACCTGGATATGAGAAGTCGTATGTTGGAGCAGGAGGAGAGAGAAGATCCAAAGAGTACAATGAGAATGTGTTTATTTTGTCCTTGAAGACAATGATGTACACTCTCAGAAGGCCACCTAAGGTATGTTTACACTAATCATCGCTTTTTGACGCAATATTTGTCTTTTCCCTAGCTTGATTTTCTTTATCATCTTCGTGATAGATAGTCTAGCAATCAATCAAACTCTCAGCAACTTTTTCTGGTTTAGTCATTGCATAGACAATATATGGATCTTGAGTTGATTGTCTTATTAGTCCATGTACTCCCTTTACTGTCATTTTGATAAACATACAATTTATACCAGCTTTTTCTTTTTCAATCCTTAGTTATTATTTACTATCTGTGAACACAAAGCATTCCAAGTATTGGTAATTTGTTCTTTGTTATTATTGTTTGATAAAGCTTATAGCATTTTTATGTAGAAAAGAGAGAAGTGTGGGTTTACAAGCAATTATTTGCCTTGGGGAGAGAAGGGAATTTAGGTTCAAGGAATGGAATTTTGTTATGTGCTTCAATAAGATGATTATAGCTCATCTTTATGGGAGTTTTGTTGGAGTTCAAATGTAGAGCCATACTTTGATTAAATGATTCCTAAGTGAGCTGTCCTGGAGTTAATCATTCCTGAACTCAAAATGGGCTAATAGACTAGTGAATAGATTCTTGAATTTTGTTGTTTGATTAGAATTTCACTATTTTTTGGGATTTTTGAGCATTATCCACAGTTCAAACTTTTCTTTGTCTTTAGTTGACTGCTTGACTGTAGCTGGATTTGTCCTTATTTTCCTCCTTGTAATTGAAAACTTGTAGCTAATTCATCATTTCTTCTAGCATTGAAAAGATTAATTTTTGTAGTGCTGTTTTTAGTTGAAATTAAGAGATTATAGATCTTGAAGAAGGGGCATCAGGCAATAGAAAAAGAAAAACTAAATTTGAATCCCATATATTTATGGTTGGCAATAGGTTGAGCTGAATCTAGGTCCCACAAGGCCTAGCTCAAGCTTAATCCGAAAAGCCTAAATTCCAATTGTGTTCGGGTTAATTCGAATCAAGCTAAAAAAGCCTCGTTTGGATCCCCAATAGTTTTGCTAGACCCAAAATTTGATAAAATTAGACTTTGGTGGTTGACTGCAAGTTGGACCATTACTTGGACACCTTGAATATAGGAAATGAAGATTTCATTTTGCTATGATTTCATGTCCATTGTCACCTAATAGTTATAGCTGATTATTACAATGGTTATTTGTGATATTAGGTCACACCTTAATTTTACCTTAAATACTAACTCCATTAGAAATGTGTCAAATTTAAATACTATTTAGGTTGGACCCACTTTAAAAATGGTGTGACAATAGAAATTAATTAGTTAATTATGGAATGTTTTATATTAACTAAAAATGTTTTTAAATATTTGTAATAATATTTTATGATTTGTAATTCACTATATAATATATATTGCTTTATAAGTTGTATATTTTGAAGATTAGCCACCCCCGTTTCTTCATTCTTCTTCGAATTCTTAGTCCCTAACATTTGGAGAAGACCTCCAGATGGTATAGGGCAATCCTTTTGGTTTGTTTCCTTCCTCAAACGCCAGAGTCTTGTCGTTTCAACATATGTAATTGCCTTGGCCTATGAAAATTATAAAATAGAAAAAAACTTCGTCATTACACAACCAAAGATTATATTGTTGCTTTGTAGTTGTTGACTCAATTGAATCTGATTGCCTATCTGAGATGCTAGCAACTTGTGGTAATAGGACAGTGATTGTTGCAAGCATAAATCAAGCCCAAGGTTTTGATTCTTCAGTGGCACAGGGATTAGAGAATGTGTACTTGTGCAGTCAAGAGTTCTGTTTTGGTTATTAAGACTAGATAATTTGGCGGTGAGGATACCTTAGATGATTTGGGCTTCCACGAGTCAATCCTTTTCTGCAACCACACCCACTTCCAGCAACACAGAACGTCAATTGGGATGAACTAGAGAACCCATCCCTTTAAAAAACATCAAAAACGTAAAAAAAAAAAAAAAGAGCAATAACCATTTCCACATCAGATGAAGGCATCATGAGCACTAACTTAGTTTTCCATTGAAAATCATCATTCCCTTCTTGCAAAGTCATGATCAAGCATTGAGTGAACCAT
>JANPWU010000009.1:2908445-2919585 GCA_024707465.1 Erythroxylum daphnites
AATTACCTTCAAATTCCTTCTTCAAAGAACTAACCAAACCGGCCCTTCATGCAACCAAAACATTTTCGAAATTTAGGTAGGTGTAGGATGATCTTAACAACCAAAAGACAACAACATAAAAGATAACTTGTGGTAGCTTTCTTGATGCAGTATATGGTAAAGAGTTTAGTGTGATAGCACATAAAAATTGAAGTATAACTCAGAGCAAGGAGAAGGGATGATTTCGACAGTGAATGAGCAAAGAGAAGGATGAGTTACAACAAAAATTAGCCAATGCATAAGGCCATGCCATGTGTAAGATTACTCATCTTGCTCTAAGGACACTTATTATATAAGGACATAAGCCATATGTCCTCTCCCTAGCTACCACACATGTTCTTCCATGAGGCTGCCAAATGTCACAATTTAATTAGGCCCTTTGTCACTCACTTATTGCTGCCACTTGCCAATCTATTAACTATACCATTTGTCAATGCATCAGCTATGTCAAATGTCACTAACTCATAGGTTTAGTAATTTCAATTTTCATATACCAACTTATCTTGCCACTTGACAATTTTCCTAGTCCAAATGTACATTTTAATACCTCAATTCTCTATGATATCAATTAATTCCAAATCACTAAGTATGATCCATTAAACCAAAATTCAATTCATATGCAATTCTCAATCATCTCACAATTTTTGACACCTATCATACATGTACTTTCATGAACATATAACATTCCAACTAGGGTACAATTTGGAGCCCTACAATTCTCATCCCCTTAATAGAATTTTGTCCTCGAAATTCATACCTGATAAGAACAACTGAGGATACTGAGCCCTCATAGTTAATTCTGGTTGTACTTGAATTTCTTGCACAGGAATCTTATGTATATCATCAGACCGATATCTTCTCAACATAGAATCATGAAACACATCATGCAACTTAACCAATTTTTAAGGATAAGTTATCATACTAGTCTGATAACTGTTGTACACATATATCAAATCTGACTTGTGCCTCCTGAACATTCTGGCATAGAATACCTTATGGATCTAAGTCCTTCTAACAATAGCAATAATGTCATTTCATAGACAAGAACCCAATAACATAGTTTGGATACTTTACAACAAATAACGTACATTCACTCTCTATAGTATATTTAACTTCTCGTGCTTATGTTTTATACTTATCCAACTCCAATATTCACATTTGATTCATTCAATACCTATTCGTTCCTATAAATGGAACATTTGATCTATATGAAACAATTCAGTGAAAGTTCTCATAAAAGAGATTTCTTTTCTCAATTATTTATAGGGTTGATGAAATCCTTATCAGTCAACTATGTTTGTTGTTGCTCTTCAACTGTTCATATTGTTTCAATAAGATCATTTACTATCATATCTCAAATAATCAAAATGTTCTATAAACTAAAGCTCGATGAAACGATGGGCATGCTCTTTTACTATTATGCCTTGGTATACACCATCAAGATCATTGCATCTTATCTAATGATTTATTTTTAAAAGGTCACCAATTAATATCTTACGCTGATGATACCTTAACCTCAGTTACTATCTTATCCAAGCATATAATACATACTCACATTGTAATATCATTCGATAAAGCAACCACGTTATCAGATGTACACTCACAATAAATCAACTTAATTTTGAGGACTTTTATAAATATCACTATCATTTACTTCATCTTACTTACATATGTTCTCAATCAATTCAGAAATATAAAATACGTAACCATCATGAAATTGTAATATCAAACCCAATGTTATAATCTTATACTGAATCACAAACTCTCAACATGATACCTAAAAAACCATTCCGATTCTATGTTCAACCTCTTAAGGTAATACAACTTTTGGTTTTCTTTCAACTTTGCTTGTACACTGTAAATCCCATCACTTTTACTTGCATCTCTATCCTTTTCTCCATCAAATCCACAAAAATATATTTACTTCCACATCAATTTAAAGGTATACAACCACAACATAATAATAATCTCATATTCTTTAATATAACCACGAATACAAATACACTGGCTCTATGTCCAACATATTGAACCATGTAGTATCCCCTATATAAGGATATCAACAAACTTTCATTTTCTCATACTCTAACAGATCATCATTCATCTCAATTTACCCTAGAGGGTCCAGATATAGATGGATGAGATCGCGCAGGAGTATTACTCTCAGCAAACTCATCAACAACCTCATGAGGTCTTTCTATACTTAAATTTAAAACCAAAATGTGGGACAAACCACATTAGACCAAACACAACTCTTACCTTCAAATACAAGCAATAGTTAAGCACTGGTTAAACCACAATCTCCTAAACCATGCTCTGAAACCAAAAAATGTAACACCTACATACCCCCTGGGAGGATATGCAAGTGTCATATAAAATAGAACTGAAATAATTCAAATCATACCAAACATTCCTTACATGCATTTCAGTAAGTCAAGCAAACATACTTTACATATTATTAAATGTTTTTGTAAACAAACCATAATGTACATCACATCTAATGAACTTATCAAAATACATGCCTTAAACATAATCAGTCCTGTAATAAGGTTATCACAAACCATTAAACAAAATACAAATTGTTTCATATTGTCAGATACAACTTAAAAACTCAAATATACATCTTTCAAAACAAAACCACTTCCAAAACAGAACACATTTTTTTCTTGGCCACTGTGGTTGTCTTTTTCCCAATCTTTAAACCTTCTTATCAGAATCTACACGGAGGCAAAACCACCGTGCTAAGTATATAGCTTAGTGAAGAAATCTAAACATAATGCATAATAGCAACTGTTTCTAATAGTCGTCTAACATTCATATATATAGATCATAATATAGAGTAATCCAAACATTATGTCTCAAAATAGAATATGATTCATCAATCAATACATAACATTCTTGCGTCAAAACAAAACTCATAAATATCATAACAGAATGTACAAGTATCAGAATTGAATACCAGAATAGGATATAATCCTTTCAGATCAAAGTATAAACAGAAATTTTTTTGTATCAGATCAAATCTTATCTTTTATTAGAACATAATTTGTTTTGTATCAGAATAGAATTTGCTTATATCAAAACTGAACATGTATCAGAATACAAAACAAGTTAGATTGCTAATCTTTTTTACAGAAGTGAATAATGGGACCAGAACAGAAGATACCATGATTGGTATCTGAAACAGCAGAGATTAATGTCTCTAAATCATGGGACACCGTAGTGTCGATAATCAGGGGACACCGCAGTGTCAAGTTACAGGAGTAGTTGCAGGCCCTTCTAGGTATTCCTATTTACCCACGACTAGGACTTAACAGTTTTAAAACAAACCATTTCAGATTTTAGAATTTTATGTAAATGATGGAGTGCATAACATATGATCTTATTCATTTGATCAAACATAACATGTCTTATAAATACAAACATATGTAGTAAAGCATCAATAAATGTATTGAGTCATCAGACATTATGTATATTCACTCAATTAGAAAGCACTTCCAATACAGTCCCAGTTATCAAACTCCTCGGACAATTCATGGTTCTGAATTATCACAATATCATAATCACATGATAGTGAAATAATGCATAAGTATGAATACATTTCCTTAAGCTCAAATTGAACCCATTCATTCTCACACAAACTTATCATGCCTTATAAACATAAGCATTTGTAATAATGCACAAATAAATACATTAAGTAAGTAATTACACTTTACATGTACTCACCTAAGTTCCCAATTCTCAAACATTCATAACTTACACATCACTTTTATCATTTAAATCACATTTGTGTTCATAAGTATACCTCATTCCTTTAACAACTTATAAGTTTCAAAATTAGATACTTTGTTATCTAATAACACCTTCTTCAAGTTATTACTTCAATTAAACATCCAAATCTTATTCAACCTTTAATGAAATTATTCCACATCATACTAGATTCATTTTAAACCTTAACTAAGTCCAATTAAACCATTATAAAGTACCTTAACCTTATATGGTCCAACAATTGCCCAAAACTGATCTTTTCTCCTTCCTAAGTACTTCCCATGATAGTGGGAATAAGCCTTTCAAATCCCATGATCGTGGAATGAGTGAACCAAAGGTTTACTCACCCACAACCTCCAATTTGTTTCCAAAACTTGACTTCTTCACTTCCATTCAACACACCTTTACCAAAGACCATCAATTTCACTTCAATTCTACCTTATTCATGCTTCAATACCTCATCAAATTCATGTCCAAACCAATTTAAAAATCATTCATTAAGTAACTAAAAATCACCATCTTCCACACATCAAAACCAAACTAGAAGTTATCATGCAAGGATTATTTTTCCAACATTCATTTATCATCATTTTAACACATATTTCATTCCAATTCAATTATCATAAAACTTGTTTTAATACATGCTATCAAGTTTAGAATTCTCTTACCTAATTACCTTCAAATTCCTTCTTCAAAGAACTAATCAAACAAGCCCTTCATTAAACCAAAACACTTCTGAAATTTAGGTAGGTGTAGGATGATCTTAACACCCAAAAGACAACAACATAAAAGATAACTTGTGGTAGCTTTCTTGATGCAGTATATGACAAAGAGTTTAGTATGATAGCACATCAAAATTGAATTAAAACTCAGAGTAAGGAGAAAGGATGATTTCGATGGTGAATGAACAAAGAAAAGGATGAGTTACAATAGAAATTAGTCAATGCATAAGGCCATGCCATGTGTAAGATGACTCATCTTGCTATAAGGAAACTTGATACATAAGGACACAAGTCACATTTCCTCTCCCTAGCTAGCACACATGTTCTTCTATGAGGCTGCTGAAAGTCACAATTTAATTAGGCCACTTGTCACTCACTTATTGCTTCCACTTGCTAATTTATTAACTATGCCATTTTTCAATGCATCAGCTATGCCAAATGTCACAAACTCATAGGCTTAGTCATTTGAATTTTCATGTACCAACCTATCTTGCCACTTGACAATTTTCCTACTCCAAATGTACATTTTAATACCTCAATTCTCTAATGATATCAATTAATTCAAAATCACTAAGTATGATCCATTAAACCAAAATTCAAGTCATATGCAATTCTCAATCATCTTACAATTTTTAACACCTATCATACATATACTTTCATGAACATGTAACATTCCAACTAGGGTACAATTTAGGGCCATATAGTGTCTCCATATGAAGAATGGAAAAAAAGGAAGCCAAACTTGTCATATTCGAAAGTTTGGGGCTGTTGATCGTGGTTTTCTGAAGTGCGTAAGTTCTAATTAATAACCTTGATAATTCGTAAGCATACAGGTCCTTCGCGTAATACCTAAGGTGTCGATCCCATGAGGAGAGATAATCTAATCCTAAAATCGAAGGACAAAACAATTTGCAGTAATTCAAAATGTAACAAAACTAAGGCAAGAATTAAATTCAATCATGCAACTCAATTCCAAGAATCAATTACGGAAATATTAATAAAGTAGCAATTGCAACACACACTCAAGAATCAACCTAAAGGAGCTATTAATTGAGAAAAATGGGAATTTTTACCTATCTTTAACGTTGACCTAATTGATTATGAATTATTGGATTATTGGTCCTAGACGATCCTAGGGTTGATTACTCTATCTCGAGTTATAACCATTAACCCTAAATTTTTAACCCTAATTAGATTATGGAAAGTTACAATCTCTCATTTAATAATCTATCCAAAGTAATTAGATATGAAGTTGTCCAATAAACTATCAGGAACCTATTTGAGATCTCTCTTCACGAATGACTGATTAAATTAACTTCTCGTTCTCATTAAATCACCTACCTCTCATTATCCCAATTTAATTATTTTTCATTCGATTCACCCTCTCAGTATATTACAGAATTATGAAATTACAGAAATCAATCACAATAAATCCAATAAGTATAAAACAATCAGATTTTATTAAATCAAATATTAAAAAAAACTAGAAGGTGAGTATAAAATATCTCAACATTCATAATCCTATCATCAAATTGCTATTCCTAATTATGTACAATAATAAAAATGGAAAATAACATGAAATATGATTCTAAACAGAGATAGGAGGCAGTGAAGTTGGGAAACTCCAAATCTGGGAAGTACGTCGATGTCAGTTTCTTCTCCACTTCTCTTTTCCTTCTTCTCTTTCTCAATCTCTCATCAATTCTCTCTAGGGTTTCTCTCCAAAGTGGCTGTTGCAAAAGTTACTTCATCTTCTTTGTCTTATTCTTTACATACCATTTGTGTTCTGGGTAGCCCTAGGGTTTTTTTCGGGGTCTGAAAGGTCTAAAAATTCCCTTAAAACTTGATGTTTTTTAGTGTTGCGCGTATGTCCGATGTAGGCCACAACTGTAGCCCTACAACCCACAATCGTGGTCCACATCTGAGCCTTCTGTCACGATAGTGACAATTAGGCCACAATCATGGGACATGTCCTAGGCTTCTGTCACGATCCTGACATATGGGCCACGATCGTGGGCTAACTCTTGTGCTTTTGTCATGATTGTGGCCTGTTGTGCCATAATTGTAGGTCGTTGTTTTGGCCCGAGTGTCTCTAAAACTTCTTTGTTTTTCGATGTTAACCCTAAAATACTAACAAACACATCAAGGTACCTCAAAGACATAATAATTAAGCTCAAAGACTTGTACTAACCCATAAAAACACTTAAGCACAATTAATTCACAAACTAACACAATTCTAACCTAAACACATACTAAACAATTAAGTTAATACTTAAATACATTATCAAACTAAGCACCTAAAACATGATCCAATTCACACTTATCAACATCCCCATAATTAAATGTTTTCTTTTCCTCAAGCAAACAAAACAACAAACACACAAAAATTCACACAACACACAATGCAGTAATGAGACAATGGCTTCAAATTCATAAAATAAATTTAATTTTAAACACAATGATTCGAGTTATTTCAAATCATTAACATGTAAAATCTATGTTTTAGGGCTTTGAACTACATATACATATTAATCCAAGCTCAAGGATTAAATTGTTTACCCTTTTCAATTGCACGCATACATTAATAATTCTTTGGTCATTCAAACTCAGTAACTACTCCTAAGTACGTTTTCATGAAAAGTCAAACTATTACAAGTTTAGTAGGTTTTTATTTGGAAACACACATTTTTTATTTACATTTTGTGAACATGGACTTAGTCTTTTACGCGGAGGCAAATATTGGTAATGAATGTCGATCTGGTTACTCATGTAAGTCATGTTTTTTTATTAAGCTACTTGGTTGGAACGTCATTATAGCCTTTTAATTTGAAGGCATGCATTTGTGATGCGTGTCAATCCGATTACTCCGCTATATCACGTTCTTAACTAGCTACTAGCTCTATTCATAACCTGAAGGTCAGTGTAATAGTTATTTATTTTAAAATTAACAATCATGATTTTTTATTGCCTACCTTGTTGCTTTAGCTACTTGTTTCCCTGAACAATACTAGCAAGGATGTTTAAGTCGAAAGGCCTCAAATTATGAATGAATGTGACAATTTCAAGGGTGACTAACTAATACTAAATCCTAATTAAGTTGCATATTTAGCCAAATACCCCATTTCACTAATTTTGTGAGCTAATGATTCTTCACAACCTAATAAACTATGTTCAAAATTAGAACAATTCCAATCCATCTAAGCCATTGATACATTCACACAATTCACATCATGCAACCTAAACAAACTATCATACAATGTGCAAAATTCACACTCATGGTAAAAACAAACAACCCTCCTCACACTTGAACAACACATTGTCCTCAATGTGAGAGGGGTACACAAACACACCAGGGGAAATAAAACACAATATATGATAAACATAAGAAGAAAATACTAAAAAATGAAAAGAAAAGGGTTAGAACATGAAACCGTTTATGGTGATGGAGGTGGTGATGGCGATAGTGTTAAGACTAAATCTGATTGACATCGAGAGTGTTTCCCTATCTTATAAGTGATTTAAGAAAGTAAAAGAATTAGCAATCCAAACCATTCCAAATCATTCAAAACTTATTTTAAAATTTAAAACAAACCTAACTACACAACAATTTAAATCTAACTACTAAACATGCTAATTTAAGGTCATTAGCTTGACCTTGCACCCTTGGACGCCCAGTTGGGATCAATTACGAGTGGCTTGCTTCCACCTTTTTTGTTCAACATTATTTTTGTAGCCTGTAAGTAAGCTACAAATAGCAAAATGATCAGAAGGACAATATTGATAAATTTTTGAAAACTAATTAATGTCCTTTTTCTAAGTGAACTGTCAACAAAACAGGAAATAACAAAACTCCCTAAATCTTCCATGGAATCCAACAGTTTGCTCGGTAAGACAGTGAGTTGTTCTCTTCTTAGTTCTTCCTCATTCGCCCTCATCTCCTCTTCTTCTTTAGCTTCAAGAACAGAGACTTCCATAGCTTCTTCAAACTTGATGTCTACTATTAACTATTCTTCGTCCTTTCGTTCCTTCAAAGATTTGACCACATCAATTTTTCTGAATGTGTCGCCGTCCTCCAGATTCTTTAATACATCATTCATGTTAAATGTCACTTGGTCATCACTAATCCGAATGATGAGGTTCTCTTCATAGACGCCTACTTAAGTATTTTGGATGTTCAAGCATGGTATACCAAGATCTAAGGAATAATAGGGAGAGTTTTCATTATTTTCTTAATCCTCTTTCTTGGTTTCTTAGTTTTCTACAAGATAATGTTTAGCATGGTCTTCCACTGGTTCTTCTTGTTCTTCCCCATTTCCAAGTGTGATAGCCTCATATTTCTCTCGTTGATATAATTCCATATTACTCAGAAAGTCTTCCACACTTCTCTTTCAAAATTCACGGGAAAGCCGTCTTACTTCAATCTCCAAGTTGTGAATAGAAGTAGCATGATTTTCCGTTACTTTATCAAATTACTCTTCCAGTCTCTTCTGGTTCTGTTCCATGTCTGTTATCTTATCCATGATTTTATCCAATTTGGAATCCCATGAATTGGACTCATCTTGCTGAAATTTAAATAGTTCTTGATATCCTATGTGAGTACTTACATAATTGGACTAATAGAAATCTAGGTAGTTCTGCCACCCTGAAGTGTATGGGTTCATATAAGGATGATGATTTCCCCAAATAAATTGGGGCTCATTGAAATCTGCAAGAGTCCTTTGCTCCTTATAATATACATTCTCCATGATCGTTCTTTTTATCTCTTCTAATAACTTTTGAGATTTCCCATTGTTGTCTGGTGATATCCAAGTTGATGTGTCTTCTAATTTATGCTCAGTTTTTTAACTGAAGTGAAAAAGCCTTAGACTAAAGAACTAAACTAATTGCCTCCCTAGCAACGGCTCCAAAAACTTGATTGTGGATTTTTGATGTGTGTAACTTCTAATTAATAACCTCGATAATCCGCAATCGTATGGGTCATTCGTGTAGTAGCAAAGGTGTCAATCCTACGAGGAGGGATAATCTAATCCTAAAATCTAAGGCCAAAACAATTCGCAGTAATTCAAAATGTAACAAAACTAAAGCAAGAATTTAATTCAATCATGCAACTCAATTCCAAGAATGAATTACGAAAATATTAACAAAGTAGCAGTTGCAACATACACTCAAGAATCAACCTAAAGGAACTATCGATTGAGAGAAAGGGAAATTTTTACCTATCTTTAAAGCTAACCTAATTGATTATGAAATATTGGATTATTGGTTCTAGTCGATCCTAGGGTAATTACTCTCTCTCGAGTTATAACCATTAATCCTAAATTTTAAACCTAATTAGATTGTGGAAAATTGCAATATCTCAATTAACAATCTATCCAAAACTATAATTAGATATGAAGTTTTCTAATAAACTGTTGGGAGCCTATATGAGATCTCTCTTCACACATAATTTGATTAATTTCTCGTTCTTATTAAATCACCTAACTCTCATAGCCCAATTTAATTATTTTTCATTCGATTCATCCTCTTAGTTTATTACTAAATTATGTAATCACAATAAATTCAATAAACATAAAACAATAAGATTTTATTAAATCAAAGATAAAAATCCCGAAGGTTAGTATAGAATATGTTAACATTCACAATCCTATCAACAAATTGCTATTCCCAATTCTATGCAATAAAAAATGGAAAATAATAGGAAATACGATTCTAAATGGAGACGGGAGGCAACGACATCGGGAAACTCCAAATTTGGGAAGTACGTCGATGTTGACTTCTTCTCCACTTCTATCTTCCTTCTTCTCTTTGTCAATTTCTCAACAATTCTCTCTAGGGTTTCTCTCCAAAGTGGCTGATGTAAAAGCATATGACCAGTAATAGTGCTAAAATTGTAATATGAATTAATTAAATGCTAAGAATTTTCATGTGTGCGACATGTCTGAACCTTTGTGAATGATGGTTTAAGCAATGAGCCATCAATCATTTCCTTTGGGATTTATGATATGTTTGCACTATAGGATGATTTAAGGTGAAAGCTACCTTCCTTTAGGCATGGTTTCTTATTTGTGTTTTGTTTTTTTCTTATGTCACAAACTAAGTGGGGGATTGTTGGAAATTAGTCTGTGATATAAGTAGTTAAAGTCAAACTTGGAAATGAAGAGTTGGTTCCTTTTCAAAAGTTGTGACTTGTAGTGAATAAACGTGACTGCTTTGAAGGGTGCTTCCTATCCAAGAGTTACGCCTTATAATGAACAGACGTGACTTTTCTGAAGGTTTGCTTCCTCACCAAGAGTTGTGACTTATAGTAAATAGACGTGACTGTTATGAAGGGTTGCTTCCTTTCCAAGAGTTGTGCCTTATAGTGAACAGATGTGACTTTTCTGAAGGTTTGCTTCCTCACCAAGAGTTGTGACTTATCGTGAACAAATGTGATTGTTTTAAAGGGTTGCTTCCTGATTGAACCAAATTTATACTATAATTTGGCCCCGTTTTCTTAAGTATTTATGCACTTGTTGACTCCTAATTCATTGCTTTTTGTGCTTAAGTTGGTTCCTTGTATTGAGCTTTTATAATTTGCAAATTGCCAGTATTTTGTTGTCATTTGATATTAATTT
>JANPWU010000009.1:3329265-3341981 GCA_024707465.1 Erythroxylum daphnites
TACAAAATGTAAATTGAACTTCATGTGCATTGATCTTCTTTTGTTCTTAATGTGTTCTTCACTTAGTTAGTTGAAGGATTCAACTTTTATTCATCACCTGATCTTAGATAGCTTCTCATCAAAATAATAAAACTATTAGTAGTACTTATGTTACTTTTATCATCAAAGTAATGATTTCAACCTTCTTTGGTTCACCATCAATATTAAGCACAATAAAGATATTTTTCAAGTATAAAAACTCTTCCTTAGTGAAATAAAATCAATACATAACAAATAAATTCTGGGATTCATGTTCTAGATATTAAAAAATATCCAATATCTTCCTTAAATTAATAAATTGAAAAATTTAAAAATCATGAAATAATTTTTATGATAGAATTCTTAATCATTCATTCGTACTTTATGTTCAATTAGGATTATCCTAGTTCTCTTTTCTCTTTGAAAATGGATTGGAAGTCTTGCTTAGATTTTCTCTCTTTAAAAAACTTCTTAAAACTTATGGTTTAACATGCTCTTAAATAAGGAATTATTGCACTGAATATAGGTCATAATAAGCCTTTGTTCAAGATCTTGTTCAACAAAAGAATTAAATTTCTTTCATCTACAAGCAACACAGACTTTGAAAATTCTATGTTCAAATTTCTCATCAACTTCTTATGTCTAAATAGGAATATGATGTGCAATATACCTATTTATAAGGCCATGTTAAACCAAATATATTTTTTTCCTTTTATTTTAGTGTTTAAGACTTTTTAATCATTGGTTAAAATCACTTCCTGAAGCAACATTTCTATAAAATTACCTAATACATCAAATAAAAATTATTTGTATATAAGCAACCTAACTGAAGATATGGCATAAAAATGGAATGTATATATCACCATTTATCTACCCTCCCTTAAATGGAAGTCTTGAGAATAAGCTTATGTGAACCCTCACTACCATAGATGGTTTCAAGCTTTCATAAACAATGAACAATAGTGGAACAAGTCAAAAATCCCTCATTCATTTAGAAACTCGGTTCCTAAGCTACTTTTATAGAAGTGACATTGCCTATAGTAGCTTCACAACTATTCCATACTATGAAATGAATTATGTAATCTAGTGCATAGTTCTCTCATAAGGGTTACTTTGCTAACACCAGTTGATTGGTTGTAATATGAGTAATGCCTATTAGCTTAGATCATTTTAAGCTAAAATAAATTTGTATCTCTCTTTGTAGCATTATTCATTAATATATTTTCATTTCTCAAAAATATTATTTGTATAAGAATCATTTATAGTGACAAATCATACGGGATTTATACTATCCTTCAAAAACATATATACATTACTCACGCAATGAATTCTACCAAACTTAATCAAATTTTTATCGTCAAGCAAATCATACACGTGTTATTAATATAAAATTTTCACAATTATGGGAATATTTAACAATCCAATTGAAATAACCATGGATGATTATTATTTCCTTAATTTTAATGTTCATTAACTACCTAAACTCCTGGATATTTACACTAACTTGTCATTTAGGCTCAAACTAACTTAATAATATTCAAAAAATTCTAAATACAATTAAACAATTGTATCTTATAGTTAAAGTGAAGATAATATGGGTGAACAATATAAACCATGTGTAGTTGTGAAACTATATTTATATAAATAAAGAGCACAAAAAGCATGTTTGAAATGTCATCCAAACCGTTTGATGCAATGGTACATTAGTGAGTATGTAATTGATAAAAACTTTTAATGTTACCAAAGTTTTCCTTATTACGAATGTATCTCTCACTAACTTGGAAAACATACTTATTATTTGTAAGCAGCCTAATGATATGTAAGGTATCAATACCATGAAGAAGTTGTGTGGATAAAAAAGCCTAAAATAAGTAGCTAGTCTAAATTTAGTTAACAAAAATATTATTTTATGGATATTTTAATAAAGAATCATAAAATAAAACTAAACTTAATGTGTATAATAACCAATGAAATAGATGATAAGATAATTGATCACAATAAAATGCAATTAAATAACTATGTTTAACTGAGTACTTTTCCTAATAGTATTTTTAACTTTATGATTTAATTAACCTATATTATATTTATTCTTTGGACTAGTTGGACTTACTAGACATTGAAACTAACTCTCAAGCTATAACCACTTACTCTCTACTTGGTTAACCCAAATCTTTACCAATTTTAAAACCCTTTGAATGCATTAAGCTTTGTGAAGTCTTATAAAAGGTTTTACCCCATTACCAAAAAGATCATATAGGTTGCCCTTGAGCTTCTTGTTCAACACCCTCTTCCTAAGTTACAGTACAATCATAAGTTGACTCTCTTGAGTCATTCATATGTCAGTCAAGATCAAACTTAGATGATAACATGAATAAATCAACATTAACATCAATAAAGATATATCGTAAAAACATATCTCATATAATAAATTAAATCAAAACTACCCATACAAAAATAACCATTATATTTTTTTTCCTTTAGAAATTAAATAAATAATGTCACTAAATTGGTCACCATAAGAGCTGTAAAAGCAATACAAGGAATATTATAATACCTTCAATAAGTGGATATTGGTCAAAATCAACTAAAGCAACTTGATGTAAGTCAACCATAAGTGAGTGCCTAAAAGATGATTTTAAAGAACATAAATGGTTAAGATTGGTTGTATTTAAGAGTTCTACTAGTTTCTATTGCAACATCTATTGGTCACTTATATGAATAACTTGGAATTCAATTGTTCTAGGTAGGAATTCTACCAATTTTGTGCTTGAATTCTTATTGATAGTATGTGTGGACTTTGGAGAACTTAGAGAATAAGATTCTAAGCTACCAAAAGTGCTAAAGAGTGTTGAAATAAGATTTGAACTAAAGTGATAATTTAATTTTAAAAGAAAAGTACAAATATGAAGACAATTACAAATAATGATAAGGTCTGGTTATTTTTACTGTTTGTGATTATTTATCTATGTGTGCATGTTTTTATGTTATGATGCTAGTGAATTTATATAATCCTTCCAATGTCAACTATCTCAAGAAGTTTTACTCATCTCTCAACCCACTTCCCATTATGACCATGTTCTAGCTAACTGCCTACCACACTTTATTCTCCTAAATTTTTTGGCCTTAAGCAGTTTCTTTTGTAACTTCTCAACTTCCAATTTTTCTTTATCATGTCTTCTTATTGCCCATCTCACGTTTATTGTGTATTTACCATCCTACCTCCCACGTTCTAAACTTCTTTACCACTTCGTGTGTCTAAGAATTCTATCCAAGTGAGTTCCAGGACTTCTAGGATTTGGGCCTTTTCATTTTTGAGTTAAATGGGTTAAATTCTTCTTGGGCTATCATTATCTACACCTTGCATAGATTTGGTTGAACAGACAAACTATACAGTATTAAAGACTCTTTTAACCTTTCATAAAATGAGTGCAAGCCTATTAACCAAATTCTTAGATATGGACTTGTGGTTTTGGGAAGTTTAGGGACTAAAGAGAATCTAGCTAGAAGAAGAAGCTGAAAAAGTCATTACGATGATCTTCATATGGACGTTAACTATGAAGAATCCTTAATTAAGAGGGAGTGTTGGGCAAAAACTTTACATCAACACTATTCTGTGTTTAAAACTCCTAACTCCCTTCTATTATAGAAGTTAAATATTTTCTCCATTTAAATTTAAAAATTTTGCCACTACCCTAAGATTTGCTGATTTTGCTACAAATTGTTCTCACTATAGACCATTTTCTACCTTAAAATCCAAGGAGTTTCCATCTTTTCTATTAACTCTAGTATTTATTCCTTCTACTTCTCACGAATTCCCCCAAAACTTAGTGAACTTTACTTAGACTATGGCTTTCGCACATCATGCATCTTCTTCCCCCTCTATTGATTCTGTCAAATTGAATTGTACATACGTACATCTTAGGCTTCTTTTTATACTTCGTTTATAAATTCTATCAATTTTCCAAACTTTATTCTATTCGTAGGATATAAAACTTGAGGTAGTCTATATTCAAATTGAACCTCTACCATCCTTCATTAGAATAATATAAGGAAACTTCTTAAACCTTAAATCCCTTTTTTAAAATTTTATTCTAATTCTGTGATAAAAAAATTCCTTCTTTTAGTAAGGAAGGAAGAATTCCATATTTTTACTATGAGAAAATATTACCTATGGCTATTGAAATCCCTTCACCCATTGAATCTCCTCACTCGTCCCTCACCCATATAGGGGAGGTGAGTCAAAAAAACTATTCTTTGGAATTTCCTCTATTTTAGGCTCTAGAATCTCTAAAGACATGGCCAAAAATTATAAACTAGAGAGCATCTTAGCCTATTCACTGAGGTGAGGTAACTTTTCTTTTATTATTGGTTTCACTAACCTGCAGGTAGGTCCCTATCCGAGGAAGCACTGGAGAGGCATCCCAGTCTCTTCCACATGGTTTCAGCGCTCAATTATCCTCAGCTCCACAGATCGCATCCGAGTCCGACCATCAGACGACTGTCTACTACTACCTTCCTAGGGAGGTCTTTGTACTGAGTGTTAAATCGTTTTGTCCTCATTATTTCCTCTTTGAATAGTGTTCCAAAGTAGTCATTGATTAGGAGTGTGGCTAGTTTCCTACTTTTGTGCTCGTGGCTCCTTGTTATGACCTTGTTTTGTACATTTTTTGACCTTTTATTTAATTAATTTTTTCTGATTTACCAAAAAAAAAATATAAACTAGTGGGTTAAATGGATATAAAATTATACCCTTCTTACCATTATAATTAGAAAAGGAAAGGAATTCTTTAATTAATATTTTTTTTCTAGGAAATTGCCAAAATATCAACTTACTTTCATATATGCTATCTTGAAATTCTGGAGTTTTGCCTATAATTCCTTTATCATTCCTTTTGGGCATGCCTTTATTTCACTCAAAGATATTTTGTTTCTTAATAGTTACCTATTGTTAGGGAGGATCTTGTGTGTTTAATTAAGGAAACTTCTAGTTTGGACCTCAGCACCTTTAAATGCTCTTCTTAGTTTATATTGATTAATGATTATGTTTCTTTTAGGAATCCTATTTCTGAATAGGAACATATTAACTTTATTTGGGTTCTATTAATATGATTTTTTTGTTTCTTGTAAATGACAAACCAAGTCTATAATTCTTACCCTTCTAGCTACTGGTAAATTTTTAAGCCTAGGTTCTATTTTCTTAAGATTCCTTTACATAAATCTAGAGGGTGTCTGTCCAGTCTCCCTCTTTAGAGGCTTAATTAGTGCATATGGTTTGTTCAATCCTAGATCCTTATCTATTTTCCAATGCTCAAGGATAAAGAAAGCCTTCCTTTCAGATCCTAGATTCCTAGACTTTCTTGGCCTTTTTTTCCCAATACTAGCCTTTTTTTCTTGGCTTTAAGGTATAACTACCGTATCTCTAAAGCCAACAACTATAAATTTCTTTAAGAATTCACCCTATCATGCATTGTAGTCCCCTTTCAGATTCTTCCTTCCTCAAAGGTACTCCTTCTAACTAAAGATTATTTAATTTGTTGAATTTTACCATTAATTTTAACCACCACAGATTTCAAAATTCTAAATGCCTAAGTTAGAGAAGAAGGAAAAAGCTACCACTTAAAAAGAAGTAACAATAGTTGCAAACCCTATCATTAAGAGGAAATTCAAAAAGAAGTCTCTATTTGCATTAAGATCTAAGAAACAAGACACCAGTTCCTAAGAGATCTACTAGAAAGTCAACATGTTCAACCATCAAGCTACTTGAAGAAACTGAAATTATGGAACCTGTTACTGAAAGAAATTGCCCCCATATAAGATAATTTTTTAACTCCTAAGAATGTTGTGGAGGGTATTAGTGACCGTATCTCAATTTTCTTAACTTTTTTATTTTATTCTAACCATCGATTCATACTTTTGATTTTTTCCTTCAGAAATGACCTATATCAGACCTACCATCTCCTATCATGTCCCACGAACTGAAATCTGAAAGGGCTAGAAATTCTATTGATCCAAAGACTTTTCAAGTCACTCTGCTATAGGTAAAGAAGGAATTCCTTTCATTTTTTTATAAAAATCATTCAAACTCTTAACAAAATCTTCCACATCTTATAAATAAGAGATGTTTAGATAGCAATAACATCTTTGGTAGAAGTTTTTAATCTAAGCTTCTTAGATGTTTCTCTTATCACTCCCTCTAGTGATGTGCTAATAGTTAGTTCCGAGGAGCTGACAAGAGTTAAGGAGTCTTTAAGGCTCACAATGTAGTAGGAGCTCATATTCTTGACTAGAATTTAGTGAACTCCTTCCTAAGCATATTGTCCTATATTGGTTTCATAACTCATTCATCTACTATTGGAGGACTCCTGAGAAAAAATAAAAGTTTCTTCAAGTAGTCCTATCATGATCAAGTTGTTTATTCCAAAAAATTAAGCCTTTCAAAAAAGCATTGAAAGGACTATGATACAAAAAAGGTTAAAGGTAAAAACCTCTTGGCCCAAATTTGTAGGTTGAAGAATGAATTTGACTCTTTAGAGGATCAGACTATTGAGAATGAAAGAACCATTAAATTAGTTAAAGGTAAACAAGAAACTATAAAAGAGGATGTTAAGCAGCTTAACTAGGAGTACAATGAGGTCAAGTAGATGGCCAAAGAGCTAGGGAATTCACTGATGTTGGCAAAGGAAGAATTTGGCCTTTAGGAACAAAAAGTTCAACCGTCTAAAGAGGATCAAGTTTTCTATATCAAATAATATGGTGAGATCTTGTCTTTTGGCCTAGATCAATTTAAAATTCTTTACCTTTTACAAACAATTTATTGGCCATTGGTTAACCTTCATGGATTTGAGTTTTTATTTCTTGGATAATTATTGTAGTTTTTCTTCATTTGACTTGGATAAGTTTTCTCTTGTTCCTTTATACCTAAACTCTCCCCTAGTGTAGGTATATAGGGCTTCAAATATTTTCCATTAATAAAACATTTATAAGGTTTTCCTTCTAAGCTAGATTAACTAATAATCATTACCTTTCAAAACCATACGAATTACAATTAGGGAACACTTCCCCAACTCTCTGCCTTTCATTCCAGGTGGTAGAATTAACTTCCATACCATATCCCCTTTTTGAAATTACCACCTTTAAATTGTTTTGATATATTATTCTGCCACCTTTTCTTTTTTCATAATCATATTATTTATAGCCTAAAGTTCAACTTCGTCTAAGTCTTCTAATTCCATCATCATTGCATCTAAATATTCAAGTGTATTCAAAGCATTCTACTTAGAAATTCTCAAAGATAAGATCATTAATTTCATAGGGAAAACACCATTATGACCATAACATTGAGTTAACAGGATGAATCTTGTAATAGTGCATTTGGAATTTCAATACGCCCATAAGGTCTTTAGATAAAATCATATGCCAATCTCTATGATTCTCCTATAGCAAAATTTTTAGGATTTCAATCATTACTTTATTTGATGCTTTTGCTTGACCATTAGCCTTAGTACAGTACAAAGTCAAATTCAACAATTGTATGCATAATTTGCAACAAAATCTTTGACTTACTAGATAATAAATATAGTTCCCCAATCATTGTTATTGGTTGTGGAATCCTAAATTGATAATAAATTCGTTCCTTAATGAACTTCACTATGTCAACTTGTTCAACCTTCTTCATAGGCTAAGCCACCACCCATCTTGTGAAATAATCTATCACTAATAAAATGAAATTATGACTTTTGGAATAGGCTTAGTATATTTACTAATAACATCAATGGCCCAACCCGTAAACATCCATGGCTTAATTATATAGTGTAACTCATAAGTAGAAATTCGCTGTACCTTTCTAGATTTTTTGGATTAGTGATAGCCTTTGGCATAATATATACAATATTTCAATATTGAAAGCTAGTAGTAACTATGATGTTTTATGAGCTTGTTTCATTATTTTTGACACCTCTGGAATCCCAAGGCACCTTAAAGAAGTCTACTAGTGCCTTGACAAAATAAAACTATTTTGGTTAATAGAAAGTTGAGTGCTTATAGCTTAATTCTTAAAGGCACCTTAAGTATTTAGTTTCTTCCCACTAATCCTAAGTGACTTCTCTATCACTATTAAAAACTCATAAGTATATCCCCATTTTATAGATAAATGAATGAGATTCTCATTATATAATAACACATTTATAAACCACCTCCTTAAACATTTTTACCTAGATGTAATTTGAGATATTTGCCTCCCAATTTTCTCTCTTTGGACTATGTTAGAATTTTACTTCATCAAAGAATTCTCATAATTGAATTGAAGTGGTGTAATAAGGCGACAAAGTCAAAGTTCCACACAACACTTTTAAGGTAAAAAATATAATAATTGTAGCTAGGAAATAAACTAAACTAGAGAAAATTGATAATTAAATAATTAACAAGGCATCAGTGAACTTATGATTAACCAATGAAAACAACTTAAGATTTTTTTTTTGGTAAAACAACTTAGGAATTACTTCTATCCTTATTTTGTTTTCACCTTGCCTTCTTGATTTAATAATACTTTACCGTAGATATCCAATAGTTATGATTTCCCTCTCTTGAGATCTAACCAAGTAATCCTAATTAAAATAGATAAGAATTGAATTGTGACCTCTCGATCTCTCAAAACTCTTCTTAACCATGTAATTGAATTTTAAGTAATCCAATTGGTAATGAACAACTAAAATCTCTCTTTAGTTGATCTTTATAGGTTTATTATGGTATTAACTCTCACAGTGCCACATAACATAGATTTTTCAACCTAGCCTTTTGATTCAGATTAAAGATTAACATCAATGAACACCACAACGTATATCTATATTATATTAAGAACATAAAAGTTTAACAAAACAAATAGTGATTCCTATAACAAATTTATCAATTCATAGCCAAAATATATTCCAAATTGTTCATCATCAACATTCAATAAAAAGGAAATAAAAGGAAAATATAGAAGTTTGAATTCTATATGTGTTCTTTTTGTCTTTGAGCTGGAAAATTCTGTAGCTTTGTCCTTTTGGAATTTTTCCTACTTGATCTCTTTATTAGATGTTCCATCCACCTCTTTTTGTGTTTTTGATTTCATTTTATACTTCTCGATCCTTCTAGGGCCCTTTCTAAGGTTTTCTCACTTGTTTATATTGTAAAATTACAGGGTTTTCTCACTTGTTTATATTGTAAAATTATCCTTAAATAATAAAAAATATAAAAAATTTGTGACTTAGAAAATCTGTCATTTGCACGATTGTGACTATGCAGGATCATGTTTGTCTATAACTCTATCGCAATCATACACAAAATGCATGATCATGATAGAGGGTCTCTAGCTTCTCTAGCTTCCATCTTGCACTTTTCTTTAAGTTCCCTATCTCATCTCATCTTCCAAACACATTAAATATCCCCTAAAATATGCGTTAAGATCAAATTCTTTCCCTAATCAATAATAATCAACAAAACAAACAAAAATACTAACAATAACATAAATATAATTCTTAAATACAAGATTATCACCTAATAAAACACCTAATAACACATTTTAAAACCTAGAAAACACGTTATAAGTCACATCTATCAATTTCCCCATAATTAAAAATCTACTTGTGCCCAAGTAAAACTAAAATCATAAAATAAGCAAAACATAAAGCACAAATCACAAATCACGGGCACAATGGCACAGTGGAATAATGACATCAAATCTCATGAAATTAACTTACCCACAAACATCAGTCTCTCAAAATGATATGAATTTCAGGTTGAAATATGCCACCAAAGAGACAACATAATATAATGCAACCCAGGTTCAGACAACAATTCAGAGGTACTTACTGTCAAGGTGAACCATCACACTCTGCAGCTGCAACTGAATCACCTCCTCCCCTTTCAGCTACTACATTTGCAAATGAGGCATCACCTTCCGCATCTGATGCTACACCATCCACCACCCCTACATCATCCACTACCCCTATAGTGACAAAGATATCAGGAGTAAACAATGCGGATAAAGGAGGCGGTTGCCAACCTGGAGCTGAGGGACCTAATAAAAGAACTTACATCACAATTGTCAATAATTTATAAGTGAAAATACATGAAACGCTATATGTTTATAATTAAGTTAAAATGGTATAAAATTATTTATTTTTATGTTAGGTAGATTCTGTCTAGACCGTGCCCTAGATACATGACATCCAAATTTAAGAAGAAGATTGATTTTGAAGTTATGTATGGAAAAATATCTCTCAGGCCACAAAGGAATATTACTATCAGGAGTTTGAGGTACAATAAAAAATATTAATTTTTTAATTGATTTGTATACAGTAATTAGATAAATTTATTACATTATAAGTATTTATTGAATTTTTTCTTTTATTTCAGAAAGAACTTTTTGGGATTCTGAATTTGACGCTGTCATACATAAAGTATGGAAGAGACGAGTACGTACACATAATCGAGACTTTGTTGGTGCGATACACAAGGCTGTTATACAACCGCCTTATATTTCTAAACAAATACGGAGTCGTTGGCAGTAGTATTGGACATCACTTGAAGCAATATTCATTTTAGAGCATAATTCTTCCAACAGGCGTAGATAACCAGGAGGAGAGAGTCTTCCCGTATATACGGAAGGATCTATTACCCACTACAAACATGCAGAGAGACTTGTAAGTATCTAAACTTTACACTTATATTCTAATTGTTTTACTTTGTTGTATTTCAATTTAAATTGACGTACGAATGTTAGAATAAAAATATGTGTATTATGGATAATTATAATGGTATAAATGTCTGGTGCTATATATGGTTTTGTTGTTAAGTAAATGTCTTTGTCCTCTATCAAAATTTTTATAAATTCTAGTTGACTTATAACATTTTATTCTTATGTAGGAAAAGTCTATGGGCATGAGGCCTACATCCCGTCAACTCTTTTTTGCACACTCACACTAAGAAGCATGACGGTGTGACATTCGTCAACACTCGATATAGAAAACTTAATGTATGTGAAATTTATGCTTTAATATTAATTCTTAACAATTATCACTTACTAATATAAATATTTTCTCATAATAGGACCAAATACAAGAAAGCATTCAGCGACAATCTTAGCACGAACAAGCTGTTGACGAGAGTCATAGATATCTTGATGCAGTGGGTTGTAAGGAGCGTCGTGGAAAGATCTTTGGGTTAGGTTCATTTGCAAACACTTGTTAATTGCAATCTTTCACATTTAGTACAACAACATCTAGTAGATGGTCGACAACTAATGAAGCTAATAAGCTTTGGAGCATAATGTAGACATTGGTAACTCAGTTGCAACAATCGATAGAGTACACAACTCAGCTCTGTAATGAAGTGGATGAGTTGAAGGAGAGGGGTAGCACCTCAGAGCATCCACGGTCACTAGGACAATAGTGTACTTGTAGTCATTTCATTTGAATTACAAATACTTGTTATGTACAATTTAATGTTTTTATTATCAATTAAGATAATTTTAACTTTATATCATCAATCAACTTTATAAACAAATCAAAATATTATGCATAGATAATTCATAACTGTTGAAATTATGAATTAACCATAAGATTATGAAATAAATTTTAATATCGAATTTTTTAAAAAAATATTAAAAATATTTACCGATGGAAAATATAAGTACGTTGGTAAAATCCATTATATTTACCGATGGAACACCACAAACTATTGGTGAAATCTATGACATTTACCAACGGAACAAAGAATCACTATCGATAATGTTGACAGCTCGTCGCCAACTTTACCATCAGGATTTGTTGAACCGTCAATATACTCACCGACGGGACAATCGTAACTGTCGATAATGTTACCGACAGAATAAGCAATACCGTCTGCAAATATTCTCCGACGGAAAGGAAACAGTTGTAGGTAAATTTACCTACAGTCATATCCAACTGTCGATATATTCACTGACGGTTATATAAAATGTCTGTCGGTAAATTTACCTACGGTCATTTTTATGACACCTTTGTCCTTCGATTAATTTTGTAAATTTACCTATGATCGTTTTTACAACGTCTTTGTCCTTCGGTTAATTCTATCGCCAATTTCTATTACCAATGGAATCTAAAATTTTTCTGTCGATAATATCTGTCGCTAAACGACATTTTTTTTGTAGTGAAAATTTTCATAATTTATAAGCTAAGTCGACTAACTTACATATATGGACGTGCAAGTTAAGTCACAGCCGTGAAGCGTAAGTCACGGCCGTGACATGGGTAGCATGACTTAAGTGCACGGCCGTAAGTCATAGCAATGGAACGTCTAAATTGCACTTTTGCCTTTGCTGTATATAAAATCAACACAATCTAGTGCATAGCAATGGAACGTCTCTGTTGGCAGTCATGAGTGGCAGCTTTTATCATGGGTTCTACTTCTCACTTGCTTTGCCTATAATTAAAGATTGTGCAGTGCGCATTACATGTCTTTGTTCGATGGGACTAAGCCTGCAAAGTTCCAACTTACACGACTCGGCTTCTTTTGTTCTTGAGGCCAACATTGAGGATACATACATTTGAGACCAGAACTCCTTTTATGGTTAGAATAGAGCAAGTGGAAGAGTATAATATCAACTCATATGCATTAAGTCATCAGATTTTAAGCCTGTAATCAAATCTATTTCATTTAACTATCAAAATTTACTACAT
>JANPWU010000009.1:3557157-3567855 GCA_024707465.1 Erythroxylum daphnites
GTAGTACTCCTGTAATTGATTTTGGGAATGTACATATAGAACTTGTTGAAAGACACAAAGCAGATTTCGATTTTTGTGAAATGAAATGAGGAAAAGTTAGTTTTAAAAATATTGTGATTTTCTTATGATGCTTTACAAGTGAATAATGATATGATGCCATATAAAGTGAATGTAGTGATCGATTATAGCTCGTTCTTATCGTAGGATATGTACCGGAATGACCTTCGGGCGTCCCGGTATGTACCCTACGGTAAGGGGCGCTACAGTCTTTTCCGAAAAAATGCTTCAGCCCCCATTTCAATCCCTAGCTGAAGACCCCTTTCACGCCTAACCGCAGCACCAAGCCTCTCACTATTTCTTTTCATAGTCGCCTTTCTACTGGAGCTGATGGGATAATTTAATGTGTGAGTTCTTGGTCCACGCCCTGTTCACTTAAATCCTCGCCTGCGTTTAACGCAGAAAACTGCATTAAACGCAGACTCTCAAGCAAGCCTCGCCGCAGATGTAACCGCTTCTTCACCCCGTAATGCCGCCTTGTTCTTATAGCGTCGATTTGACAAATAAACATTGGGGGCCCTTCTTCACACCTCCCTGGTCTGCTCCTTTTAACGCTGCGTTTAACACAACTATCTACGTTTCCACAAATGCAGGACAACTGCGTGAAACGCAGTCGTTCCTTCTCATAGCTGCTTCTGTACACTGTCGTTTTTGCTGCTGTTTCCTTTGGCTACTTGCTTTAAAATTTGTCTTCTTCTTTCTGTTCCAATTTTCTTGTCTTTTGATATTCTTTTTCTTGCTTCATGAAGACAAGTAAAAATTGATCTTTAGAAAATAACCCAAATGCAGCACTTTCGGCTCACTTTAATTTCTTTGCTTCTAAATTGTACCTAAAATCATATATGAATTAAAGTGAGTATTTTAAACATTTTCATACCATTAATCGCTAAGTGTAAATAATTAAATTTATCAACAATTAAACACATATCATTGGGTGTTAACCAATGTTAGGATTGGTGAAGCTAACTGACGTAAGTCGTTCTTCTTATGTGTCATGGGCCTAAGCTCTGGAACTTGACAGATCTAAAATCACCAAAATAAGAGCACAAAGCCAACAAAAATGTGGAGTGGTGGGTGGCATTGGTTACGGTGGTAAGGAGGGTAAAGGTTTTAGGGGTTTTCATTGGAATAGTATAGGTGTTGGATAAATTGGCAATGGGTGAATGAAAATAGAGTGGGTGAATGAAAGTGGAATGGGTAAATGAGAGTGGAATGGGTGAAATGTCGTGGGTGGGTGGGATGGTAGTGTTTGGGCGGGAAAAAACTTTTTATTGTTATTTTTAATTAAACTAGAATTGAAAATATTGATATGTAAAAATACTAAAAGGAATGGAATAAAATTGATAGCTGAAAACAAAACAAATTAAAAAATATTTAAAAAGAAAAATACTGAAAAACAAAATTAAAATCGAACATGAAATTTTTTTGGTTGTCCCTAAGTGTGCTTCTTTTAAGTCATTAGCTGAATGTGTTTATCGTCTTACCTAATTAGAGATAGATTGGAGCTATTAGCTCTATCTCTTCCACATTTTGGATTAGAGAATTCTCATACTATGGTTTCATGCAGTTTCCATTAACCTTAAACACCTTAGAAGTGTCTAAACTTTGAATTTCTACCACACCAAGAGGAAATACATTAGTAGCAATAAATGGTCCAAGCTAGTGAGATCGTAATTTTCCTAGAAATAACTTAAGATTTGAATGATAAAGAACTTTTTGTCCTACTGAAAATTGCTTCCTTAAAATCATTTTATCATTCAAAGTTTTAGTTTTGTCACTGAGGCTCTCTTCTAACTCTTGCAATTGCAACGTCCAATTGTTAACAGTCTCTAATAGATCCATGTTTAACTGCTTCACAGCCCAGTAGGCTTTATATTCTATTTCCACAGGCAAATGACAAGATTTACCAAAAACTAACCTGTACGGCGATATGCCTATTGGAATTTTGTAAGCAGTCTGATATGGCCACAAGGCATCGTCTAAATGTAAGCTCTAATCTTTTCTATTCGGATTCACCATTTTTTTCAAAATTGATTTAATTTTTCGATTAGAGACTTCAGTTTGCCCATTCGTCTGCAGATGATATGCAGTCAAAATACAGTGTGAAACACCATCTTTCTTCATCAATGTTTCAACAATTTTATTGCAGAAATGAGTTCCTCTGTCGCTAATCATAGCTCGAGGTATTACATACCTAACAAAAATGTTAGATTTGATTAAATTGACTACAACCTTAGCATCATCTGTATGAGTGGCTTTTGCTTCTATCTACTTCGACACATAATCCACAACTAAAATGATATAAGTTTTACCAAAAGATGATGGAAAATGACCCATAAAGTTAATTCCCCATATATCAAAATTTACACATACTAGGATGTTTATAAGTGGCATTTGACCCTTTCATCCCAGAATACCTGTTCTTTGGCAACAATTACGAGACTTACAAAACATATAAGTATCTGAAAATAATTTAGGCCAAAATAAACCACATTCAAGAATTTTACGAGTTGTTCTTTTAGGTCTAAAGTGTCCCCTACACACAGATGAATGGAAAAAATTTAATACGGAAGGAATTTCATCATCTGTAACACACCTTTTAATAATTTGATTGACACAAAATTTCCAAAGATGAGGTTCATCCCATATGTAAAATTTAGCCTCTCGTCTAATTCTATCCTTTTCAGCTCTAGATAAATCACTAGGCAAGGACTTAGTCACCATGAAATTTACTATGTCAGTATACCATGGAATTACCTATTGGACTGCAAAGAGAATTTCATATGGAAATTCAACTTGGAAAACTTCAGATGTATTGGTTGGAGTGATCTAGCTGAGATGATCGGCCACTAAATTTTCAGCTCTCTTCTTGTCGCATATTTCCAACTCAAATTCTTGTAGGAGTAAGATCCACCAAATTAATCTTGGTTCTTCTTTCTTAGTCACCAAATATTTCGGAGCTACAAGGTCTAAATAAAGGATAAGTCGTGTATCCCATAGGTAAGACCGAAATTTTTCCAACCCAAAAACTACAGCCAAAAATTCTTTCTCCGTCATGGAATAAATCTTTTGAGCATCGTTAAGTGCCATAGAGGCATAATAAATGACTTGAGGTACTTTGTCCACTTTTTAACCCAAAACTACTCCAACTGTATAATCCGATGCATCGCACATTAATTCAAAGGGAATGCCCCACTTTGTTGGCTAAATGATTGTGGCTGTAGTGAGTCGTCCCTTTAGTTCATCAAATGCAATTTTGCATTGTTCATCAAAATCAAATTTCACATCCCTTTTTAGCAGTCTACACATGGTTAAGCAATCTTCAAAAAATCTTAAATAAATCGTTGATAGAATCCTACATAACCAAGAAAATAACAAACTTCTCGCACAGTCGCGGGGTAAGTTAAAGATCTTATAACATCTATCTTAGCCTTATCAACCTCAATTCCCTTAGAAGAGACTGTATGACCCAAAATTATGCCTTAATCAACCATAAAATGACATTTTCATAAGTCAAAATCAAATTAGTCTCAATGCAACTTTTAAACACTTTCTCAAGGTTAATAATGTATATTTCAAAGGATTCTCCATAAATCGTAAAGTCATCCATGAAAAATTCGATACAATCTTCCACAAGATTAGAGAAAATACTTACCATAAATCTTTGAAATGTTGCTGGTGCATTACTAAACCTAAATGACATTCTTTGATAGGCAGAGGTACTGAATGGACATGTGAAAGTTTTTTTTTCTTGGTCCTTTGGTGCAACCAAAATCTGATGATAACTTGAATAACCATCTAAACAACAATAGTGAGATTTACTTGTAAGGGTTTCAAGCATTTGATCAATAAACTTTTCAAGTAACCAAATTTAGCTTCCTATAATCTATGCAAACTCTCCACACCCATTTTGAACACGAGTGGGTATTAACTAACCATCACTATTTTCTATTACAGTTACCCTAGTTTTCTTTGGAACTACCTGGACCAGACTTACCCAATTGCTATCTGAAATGGGATAACATCAAAAAGCTTCAAGATTTCCTTTTTCACCACCTCCATCATGGGTGAATTTAAACGATGCTGGGGTTGTTTTACCTCTCTGGCTTTAACTTCAATCAAATTTAGTGCATACAAATGGTGGGACTAATGCCTTTTAAATCAGGTACTATCCACCTAATGGCTTATTTGCGTTGTCTTAGCACCTGAATCAACTGTTCTTCCTACAAAGGAGTAAGTTTATTTAAGATAATAATAGGTAACGCACCTTGCTTACCCAAAAATATGTATTTTAGATGGTTAGGCAAATTATTCATCTCCAATGTGGGTAGTTGAATCAACGAAGACAATAATTTGGAGTTATTTCCGGAGAACTCCATAAAAGGTAATTGTTTCACCATTTGGTTGGTTTTCTACAAATTGCAAAACATGGCTTCAAGTTCGTTGTTAGGCATCAACATCCTTATAAATAACTGCCACTGCAATGCATCTCCAATTTCAAGGATTGTCTCAAGTTCATCTCTTCCATTTAAGGAAGAATTTTTCTGCACTCAAGTGTCAATAAAATCCACAGAAAGAATAGGTTGTTCACCATCCGAAAATTTCATAGAATTGTATATATTGAATTTAATTAATTCACCATCAAATTCCATAGTCAACAATCCATCATAAACATCCATTTTTATTCTAGTGGTTTTCAAGAACAACCTTCTAAATAAAATTGGAGTTGAAGAGGATACATCCTCACTACCTATCTGCAAAATGTAAAAATCAGCTAAAAAAAGCATTTCACCTTTTTGAACCAAAATATCCTCCAATATGTCCTTTGGGTAAGCATTTAAACGATTCGCTAATTGAATTACTACATTAGTCTCTTTGAGGAGCCCCATGTTTAAGGACTTGTAAACATCATAAGGCATGGCATTTATTAATGCACCCAAATCTAACATAGCCTTTTCAATTCTTAAATCACCAATTTTACAGGGAATAGTGAACATACTTGGGTCTTGACATTTAGGTGGTAGCTTTTTCTTTTGAAGTATTACAGATACATTCTCTCACAAATTGTACTTTCTCATTAAATTTCAATTTTTATTTCAAAGTGCAGAGCTCCTTTAGAAATTTAGCATAATGAGGAATTTGTTTAATGGCGTCAAGTAAAGGAATATTTACTTGGATTTTTCTGAAAGTCTCCAATATCTCTTTCTCTTGCTCCTCTTTCTTTACTTTGCTAAATCGACTAGGAAAAGGGGGTGGTGTAACAAATTTCTACATATCTGAATGTATTTTTTCTCCTTTTTCTTTTATTAGCTAGTTAGGTACTTCCTTTCTTACTTTTTCTTCGATTCCCTTTTGGATATTTTTAGAGAAGATTACTTCAACTCTTTACCACTACGCAATATGACAGCTTTGGCACTTTGCTTAGGATTGATTTATGTTAAAGCTGGAAATTTTCCAGAATTTTGTGCCTCTAATTAGTTAACAGTTGTTGCCATTTAGCTCAATCGATTTTCAAGATTTTGAATACTAGCTTGAGTATCTTGCTGAAATGTCATGGTGTTAGTGGCTAAAGATTTAACTATATCTTATAAAGAGGACTTACCTTCAGAATTTGGTGCCATTTGTTGAAGTTGTTTAGAAACATAAGGTTGCCTATATTACTGGAAATTTTCGGTAGCTTGTTGTCCTTGAGAGTTCCTATAATGTATATTTGGATGGTCATGTCAACCCGGATTTTAGGTGTTTGAGAATGGATCATATTTCCTTTAAGTTTGCCCACCAAATCCTCCCACGTCATTGACTTGTTCTGCACTTTCCTCTTGTAAAATTGGGCATGCATCAGTAGAGTGTCCCAATATTAAACATATTCCACATGCCTTTACTTTTTTGTTTATCACTGCGAGTTATCGTACCAAAGATGTAAGATCATCTAATCTCTTTTCCAACATTAATACATTCGCCTTATTCACTTGTTTTGATCTATGGCTAAAACATATCCCAAATTGTTTTGTATTGGAAGCCATGTTCGCTATCAAATCTTTTGCAGTTGCCGGTGTTTTGTCAACCAAAGCTTCACCACTTGCAGCATCCTATTTGTAAGTAAAAGACCTTCATAGAATTATTGAATCAATAGTTGATCATTTATTTGGTGATGAGGGCATCTTGTACAAAACTTCTTGAATCTTTCCTAATATTCATATAGTGTGTTACCCGAGTGTTGTCAGATGCCACAAATTTTGTTTCTAATATTGGTAGCTCTTGATACTGGAAAATATTTTTCAAAAAATAATCTCTTCATTTAAGCCCATATCTACACATTTTCACCAGCGAAGTAATACAACCAATCTGAAGCATCATCTTTGAGAGAGAATGGAAAGGCTCTTAATTTGATTTGCTCCTCAGTTACATTTATAGGCTTCATGCCTATACAAACCACATCAAATTCCTTTAAAAGCTTGTAAGGATCCTCTCCTAGTAGACCTCAAAAAATTGGCAATAAATGAATCAACCCCGACTTCAATTCAAAGGTATTGTTATCCCTTAAATTTAAAACATTGAAGCAATGGGGCTATTGAGTGTCCGTAGGCGCAACTACTTCATGAAGGGTACAATTTAAAACCATCTTTTCTTTCTTCTGGGCTTGTTGTCTCTATTTTGTCTACTTCCGTAACTTCTTGGTTGTCTTTTCTATCTTTGAATTGAATAGCAACTGTGCTATTTTGTCTACTCATGTAACATACATATACTGTCAAGAAATCCCTGGAAATGGTGCCAAAATTTAGTAATGTTGTCGCCTGCAACCAAATTAATACTAACTTTAATAATGAAATATGTAGTTAGTGAAAAGTTGAGATCGTTCCCATAAGGAATCTATTTTTAGGTGATTCACGAGTTAAAATTAAGACAAATGGGGGGGGGGGATTTTAAATAACTTGATTCTAAGGAAATAAAATTGAAAAAAATTAAAATTAAACATAAATAACCAAATTTGGAAAATTAATGAACAAACCTTGGTTTCAAGTCACCTTTATCAAACTAGTATGGATCATCGATACAAAATTACCTCCATTAATAAATACTCATTAAATGGTGTTCTCTCTTAGGATTACATGAATAGAAACATGTATTCTAAACACTCTTATTAACCAACAACTTAGATACGATCTTAAGTTTGATTAATTAATAGCTTTAAGAACTAAGAGAATTAGTGAGCAAGACAATACACAAATGATATGTATTTAGTTTACATAAATATCTTCCTAAGAATTTCTAATCCCTAATGTAAAAGATGGTAATCCTATTTGCCACTTTGGATTAGCAAAACAAAACATCAAATCATACTAATTTGGCTGTAAATTAAATCAATCAATTCTTAGTTGTGCACCATAGAGATCAATCATTTCAATCATGAAAAGTAATATGAAAGACACTTAATATTAGTAACTGAAATAAACTCTATTTAGAAAATCTTACATAGACTAGATGATAATGTTGGTTTCCTCAACCAAGAAAAATGATTTAGCTACTCATAATAGTGATGAAACTTGATAGAAGAATAGTATAATGTCTGGTCTTCATATTTGTCCTTTTTTTTTTCAGAAAAACGAAAGACTCTTCAAAAGAACAAAACAAAGATATGAATGATAAGATGTCTAAAGGGGGTGGTTGTCCTTCCTTCTTAAAGTTATTTGATCAGATACACTCCCCCCATGAAATCAGGTAGCAGATCCCCACATAAAGAAAACAACTTGATTCCCAAAATAAATAGAATCCTCAGTCTATCGAATCTTTTTCCAAATCAGACTCTGGTCATAAAATTTTCCTTTGCATGTGCCCACGCTTAGTCAAAAACTTTTCTACTAGCTGGAAATTTGAATTGCCTTTGCTTTTCTTGTATTTTTTGATTCAAATTCGACTCTCATGTGTTTAAAATCACCTGATAACAATTAAGAAACAAGTCCCTTAATTTAAAATAAAAATTTCAACACATTAAAGAGATTTATGTCCAAAGTTAGCCTATAAATAATAACTTGTCATATTATCAACCTTATGGTGTAGTATATGAGAACAATTACAATTTAGAGTGGAGCAACTCTTATAATTATGGATGGAGGGATATTTATAGCACCAAGCATCTCTATATAACGAGCTAACTTTGGAAGATAAATTAATGGAAACCTTTGCTGAAATGAAAGTTGATCAACACAAATTCGACAATGAAGAAAAGATAAGGGTTGGCTTCATAAATGGAAGGAAAATTTTAAAAGATCTTCCAAAAGAAAAAGAAAGTATTGTAGTTAAAATAATGGAATGCCTTGTTGAGAGAGTAGCTAGTCAATAAGAATTTGATGAGAGATTTTCTTCACCTACATATGATGAGTATAATTTGAGCTTCCAATAGTTTAAGAGTGAAGAAGAGACAACAGTTGATTTCATGAGTGAAGATGTATTTTAAGAAGGCGAGGAGGTAACTGTTGCTCTTAAAAATATGATGATTGAGTATATTTAAGAGTCAAACATGAGGCATTAGGAAATAGAGGCTTGTATACAGAATATGGTGAATTAAATTGATCAGTTAGTGGAGATATTATCTAACGAACCATTAGGGAGTTTTCCTAGTCCTAATGAAACATATCCTAATAAATTTGGAATGGAAATCACCTTTAGTAGTGAAGATGAACTGGAAGAAGAAGCGGAAGAGGAAGCTAGTATTACAGATAAATTAATGGAACTCTTTATTGATATGAAAGTTGAGCGACGTGAATTTGAGAGTGAAGAAAAGGCAAGGGTTGGCTTCACGGATGGAATGACATTATAAGAAGAGCTTCTGGACGAAGAAGAAGTCTCCATCCAAGAAAGAAAAGTATAGGAGTAGCAGATGAGTCAGAAACATCTATCTAGGAAGAAGAAGAGTGAATAGAGGAGGTTGAGGAAGAACTGGTAGAGGAATCAAGTAAGGAAACTATTGATAAGGTGTTAATAGTGACCTTAAGTATGGAGGGTTCCCACTTCTCTAAAGACAAACTGTTTGAGGTAGCTGATGATTTAGGGATTTTTGTTATTCTTTACAATTTTAACAATTTGTCATTAAAAAGGCATTAATAGAGTCTATTGTTTTTATTAATATAACTAATTATGTCCTTGTTATTATCTTGCAGGCTCTGAAATCGCTTTGTGGAAAAATGAGTGAAAGCAAGCCGCTAATTATTAATCCATGATAACATTAAACATGTAGGTTATGTTGAGCTAATGATGTTAAAGAAGTGTTGTATAGGAGGCAATCCATGAGTTAATTTTAATTTTATTTCAATTTTAATATTATCTTATGTTTGCTTTTGTCTTAGTATAAGATTTTATTTCTTTTTATTTTATCCTTGTCTTTTATATTTTGCAAGGATGTTAGTTTCATATTAGATGCATTAGAATTAGAGAAATGGTCATAGTCAGGAAAGTACCAGTAAACCTCTCACTTTTCCTAAATGCTTATATTGTGTACATAATGTTGGACAATGTACAACTTTAAGTGTGGTGATGGGTTTATTGAATTTTAACTGATTTCTTCTAGCTTATTATAATCTTAATTATAAATTTCATTGGCTGATATCTTGAACTGCATGAATATGTCCATTAATACTGTACTTTATTATTGAATATTGATTTGAATTGGTGTGCAAAAGGATTATGGTTAGAATAAAATTATTTTTCTAAGTCATATTTTTCGTAATTATTGAAAATTTCAAGTTGAATGAAATTGCATATTATTGATGCATATATATAACCAATTTTTTCGTAAGCTGTTGAGACTGAAAATCAAATTTTCAAAATTTGTTAAGCTTTTGTTATTTTTTCATATGTGTGATATCATTGCATAGTAAGATAATTCTATAACTTGCTTTTATTATGCATGTTGAGACCATATTTGTTAAATTAGAAACATTGACAAGATAAAGACATTTAGATTTACCAACTTGTTTTAGCTTATTTCTTTGAAAATTACCATAACAAAAAATTTACCTTTAGGAATAACCAAGTTAAGCCTTAGCCTTTTCCATTCACTAAATATACATTTTAACCTTTATCCTATTTTTCTTTGAAGACCTGTTTATTGATTTGAGATTTGAAGATTATTCACATTATTACTTGTGGAGACTTGAAATTTGTGAAAGGTCTAATATTTCTTGAAGTGTGGTGCTAAATGTTTAGTGTGAAAAAGAAGACAAAAAATAAAAATAAATAAATAAATAATAAGTATATAATACCATTAGTTTTGTAATGGAAGGACTTATGTTTACTTATAAACAAGTCTTGAATTATATGGTGTAGTAAATTTCCTTCAATTTAACCCTTTTTATTATCCCAATCATACCTTACCGAGGCCTCATTACAACATTATAAAGACCATTTGATTTTTGTTTCTAGTTTGTACTTAAGTGGTGGAGATGTAATCTTATTACAAGCCTATGGTAAGAATTTTACTATACATTAAGTGGTGAATGTTGTCGCCTGCAACCAAATATAAAAAAAATCCAACTTCCTTGATCGCGGCTCTGTCATTCGATTAGGAAAATCGACCTTGGAAACTGGTCAAAATAAATTAATTCCAAGATTGCAGCAAGCTGAACCTCGGGTCGTCTCTCTCGA
>JANPWU010000009.1:3980955-3992832 GCA_024707465.1 Erythroxylum daphnites
GCTAAGGTTAAATGAATGAAATTTGTAGACCCAAAAGGGAGGGGGTTTAGGGATCAAACTGTTGGATCCCAAAAAAAATTAATTATTTATTCGTTTATTTATTATTCGTTTATTTAATTATTTAATTATTTGTTTAATTATTTTTAGAATTGAGTCCATTAATTTAGTGAGCATAAGTAGAAATTAGAAATTAGACTGGAAATGTTAGAATTATTGTTAGAAGTCTTATATGGTATTTAAATGGACTAAAGGAGCTAATGGACATTAAGTTAAATGAAGAGGGGCAAAATTGGAAGAACTAGACAAAAGTTGTCTTGAATAAGAGAGAAGAGAGAAAAGTCATGGGACAGAAGAAAGAAGAGAAGAGAAAACGTAAGAGAGAAAGAAAGAAGAAGAAGAAAATCATGGGAAGCTAGGAAGGAAGAAGAATGAAGAGATTTGGGCTAGGTTTAAGGTAAGTTCATCTTTTCTTCTTGCTTTATTAGAGAAAGAATTAGAGAAATGGGTTTGTGTTGAGAATGAAGGGAGAAAGAAGAGAAACCCATTTGATTTTTCATGGATTTCTAAACTAGGTTTTAGTTTTCTAACCTAGATGAACTATGGATAGATAAGTTAGAGCTTAATTTTACTATTTTGATTATTGAAATTTTATGAATTTCCATTTGAATGTTGTGTTGAATGAAAATTGGTTTGTGATAGGAAACCAAGAAAACCCTATCCAAGAGCAAGAGGAATGGCACAATTGAATTTGGATTTTCAAACAAATTAGGTAGGTAATGTGTTTATAATTATTGTATAAATGGGCAAATTTCTTGCTTATATGTGTATGTTTAAATTGCCTGAATTTGAATTGTTGTGAATGTTGGAAATTGCATTATTATTATGTCATGCCTTGAAAGATGCTATGACATTTAGTATATTTGAAAAAGAGGACAAAGCATGAGGTTCATGAAAGTATGAATATATGTGATGAATTGAATTGAACATAGAATTTGCTTGTGATTGGGCAAGAGAGAAACCATTTTGTTCATCACGTGCACGTTGACCTAAGCCTTTTCTCGGCTGCCTGCTTGTGGCATATGAGATCCTCAGAAACGGACTCATTTTGTTCATGGTGTAAATTTCAGTTTCGCCATTTCGATCCATAGAACTCTCAAACCATTTGTTTGTGTATTTCATGATTGATTTGTCAAGTATGATGCATTTAAGTGTTATGTTTGATGGCTAAATGTATATGTTATGTGTTATGCGTTAACTTCCTTAACTATGACTTTTGAGCTAGAATTGTGGATGATTGACTTGCTAGAATAAGATGAGATATAGATGCATAAATATATATGTATATATATGCTCGATTGTGTGGCTCGTTGCCAATGGCTATAAATATATTAGCCACTGAGCCTTGTAGCTCAACCCACTATTTCCTCCTCAGGTGCAGAACGAGAAAATCGTTGATCCCTGCAAGGCATTTGGAAACTCCGAGATAGCTACATTTAGTAACTAAGTTAGTTTGATTACTTTTTGGTAGCTTTAGAAGCATATCGAACATGAGCATCCTTTGTATTTTTGTATTAAGCTAATGATGTATTTATTGATATATAACTAAATCTTGTTCAAACTCTATTTTGTTATGACAATGAGATCGTGAATTGAAGAGATTCCTTTTGTGTATGTTTATGTTTATCTTGTAGTTGGGTTGTTAATTGTTGTGGTTGGAAATAGAAGTGTATGATAAAGTGGATTGTTGGTCAGCATAAAATTAGATTTCTAGAAAAATTTTAGATGTCAAATTTGTCAATTTTTTTTTGTCTACGTGTAGTTTTGATTATCTTGATGATTTTGGGTGATTCCAAAATAATTTTGATGAACTTGAATTGACCTTGAGATGCATGGAAAGATTATTTGATGTTCTAGAAATTTTAGGAAATTTTGGAAACTAATCTTGAATTAATTTAAGTGGAGCATTAAATTTTCTAGTATGACTAGAAAATGCATGTGTGAGAAAATTAAAGTGCTTAATTTTGAAATCAAATAATTAATTTTGAGTTGTATTAATTTTTGAATTAATTTCTGGACATTGGAGTTTAATTTAATTTGATTATTATTAAATTCCAAATCAAAATGACATGCAAAATTAAATTTAGATGAGGTTAAAATTAGTAAGCAATTCGATTTAACTCTTAAATCGACTTCCAAATTTTAGGATCCATAAATTTTCACAACCAAAACTTATGTTTTAATTTGATGCATTAGAGAATGCATGTTAGGATTGTTTGGACTTGTATGATGGATGGTCATGGACTTAAGCCCAATATGATTGAGGTGTCCATATCATGACATATAGCTATAGTATGTATGTATATAATATATATATATACATATATACATATACACATATATATATATACATATAGATGATATACAAGACCATCCTAGTTAGATGAGATCTAAGTAGAAATCCCTCATTTAGAATATTAAAAATAACGCCTTCCATTAATATGGTGAGAACTAGATTTCTTTTAGAATTAGGGTTGTTGGGCAAACCCAAGCCCGCTCTACATGAATATGTTCGATCCATGAAAATATAATTTTCGGATTTGTGAGTCGGTTTTAACTAAAAGCGTTGATTTGTTGGGCAAACCAAAGGTTAATGTGGACAGAGGCAAAGTTGGGTAGTGTATATGCATTAAGAGTTGATAACCCAATGTGAGTGGACATATCAACAGTTGATAGCACTAGATTCGATAGTTTCATTATCAATGCAATGGTATGATCGATACCTACCGATTGACCTAAGGTGGTTTGTTGGGCAAACCCAAGGTCATTTTTAGGATAATAGATATCGATCCACTAGGAGAAATTCTATACAAGTTCTCTCGGATTTATATAGAGGGTTATGGATTCGTGAGAAAATAGTGGGAGTGATACTACATATTATTAAATTCTTATTTGACATGCATTTACGTACAGTCTAACACCATTTCTCTCTTTGACATTAGGTTGCAAGAATCAACACCATAACCACTAGTGTGAACCTACACTCACTTATGGAAGCCAATAAGTTGACTGGACCTAACTTCCTAGACTGGCTTAGGAACCTGAGAATAGTTCTTAATTCGAAGAAACTAGGTTACGTCTTAGAAGAACCACTTCCCGATCCCCCTACTGCTGATGCTTCTAATAGTGATCAGAGGCTATATAGAAAGCGTCTCAATGATAGTAAGATGGCTAGCTATATAATGTTCGCCACTATATCACCGGGATTGCAAAAGCAGCATGAGCCTATGGATGCTCATACCATAGTCTTGGCCTTCTTAAGTTTTTTGATGGATTATGAATTAAGTATAGACTTAATTCTCACTGGTTTTACTAATAGTTATTCACTGTTTTTGCTTAACCATTAGATGAACCAAATATCCACAACGATTCCTGAGTTGATCAACTTGTTCAAAATAGTTGAGCCATTTGTCCACAAGGACAGTAAGGTTATGATGTTAGTGGACTTTTTTGGTTCGAGGAGGAAGAACCAAAAGAAGAAGAAGTCCCCAAAGCCTAAGGGAGGTGTAGCTAAGAAGAAAGAAAGGAGACTGCCCATAAGGTAACATGCTTCCACTGTGGTAAGGATTGCCATTGGAAGAGGAACTATAAGGCCTTTTTGTCACTAAAGTGGAAGAAGGCATCAAATGCCCCATCTACTTCAGGCATGTTTGTTATTGATATTAATATTGTTTCTAATAATAACATATGGGTATTGGATACCATTTGTGGCTCACACATATGTACTAATATCCAAGGCCTCAAGAACAATAGACAACTCAACAAGGGAGAGTTGAACCTACGCGTGGGCAATCGAGTAAGAGTTGCTACATTAGCTGTAGGAGCTTATGTACTGACATTCCCTAGTGGGCTTGTAATAGAATTGGATGATTGTTTTATGTACCTGTATTGACTAAGAATATTACTTCAGTTTCTAGTCTTAATAAAGGTGGTTTCTATTTAAATTTTAGTAACAATGATTGTTCTATTAGTTTGAATGGACTGTTTTATGCTATGGGTACATTATGCAATGGAATTTATATATTAGATATATCCAATCCAGTTTTAAATATCAATGACAATAAAAGAAAAAATGAGATAATTTGAAATCATCTGACTTATGGCATTGTCGCCTTGGCCATATAAGTGAGAGACGTATGACTAAACTACAAAAGTGTGGTAGTTTAGGTTCATTTGATTATGAATCATATAACATATGTGAATCTTGCTTATTAGGCAAGATGATAAAGTTGCCCTTTAAAGGAAAGGGTGAACAAACTACTGGGCTATTGGACTTAATAAATTCAGATGTACGTGGTCCGATGTCCATACATGCCAAAGGTGGTTTCATATACTTCATTACCTTCATCGATGATTATTCACAATATGGGTATTTGTATCTAATGCGATAAAAATCTGGCGCCTTTGAAAAGTTCAAAGAATTAAAAAATAAAGTAGAGAAATAGCTGGGCAGAAGTATTAAAACACTTCGATCAGATCGACATGGTGAATACTTAAGCCAAGAGTTTCTAAGTTATCTCAAAGATAATGGGATAATATCCCAGTGGCCTCCAACTTACACACCGCAACACAATGGTGTGGTAAAAAGGAGAAATCGAACCTTGTTGGACATGGTGAGGTCAATGATGGGCTTAGCAGATCTATCAAAATCCTTTTAGGGATATATACTTGAGACTGTTATTTATGTGTTAAACAAAATCCCTTCAAAGTTAGTTAATGTTACTCCATATGAGATGTGGACTAACAAGAAACCCTATCTTTCTCAAATGAAAGTTTGGGGTTGTCCAGTTTATGTGAAGTAGATTTAGACAGATAAGCTAAAAGCTAAATCTGACAAGTGTCTTTTTGTAGGATATCCTAAAGAAACGATAGGATATCAGTTCTACAATATTTTGGAATAAAAGTTGTTTGTTTTAAAGCATGCTGTCTTTTTAAAGAAAGAGTTTCTTCTAAAAGAAGACAATGGGAGCAATATTGAACTTATGGAAGTTCAATGCCCAAATAGATACAAATCAACTGCCAGTTGATCCCCGAGGCTGTTGTTTATAATGATGAAACAATAGTTGAATCTTCTAACACACAAGAAGTTCATAGGTGAAGTAGGATACATCATTTCTAGAGAGTTGTGGATTTCTCATAAGTGAGCATAATGATGTATTGCTCATAGAAGACGATGAGCCCACTATTTATTAGAAACCTTAAAAAACCTCGGACATTGTTAGAGACCTTGAACTAATATGAAAAAATGGTAAAGGGAAAGAGATTGAAGACCTTAAACAACAAATTACCTTAACTCCTCCAATAAATCCTAAAGTGTTGCAGGATCTAGAAAATGTATATGAAGTTGCTCAGAATGACATTATGGATGAAACTAAAGCAAGTTCTCCTATCCCTATAGATCCAGGTCTGTTAGGAAATCAAGGAGGAAAGGTCTTAGGTAGACCAATCATATGGATTTCTTATTTTGGAATACAAGAGGCTTAAATAATCAAAACAATCGAATTGCACTTAAGGACTTTCGATGCCTTAAGAAGCCCCATTTTGTTAGTCTTGTAGAGATCAAATTAAAGAATGAATAGGTCCAAAATTTTGTTTTATTCTTGTGTAAGAAATGGAAAATAATAAGTAATCATTAGCATCACTGTAATGGTCTAATTATTCTTGCCTTTAACCCTCTCAAGTATTACCTTGTTAGCTGGATTTGTACTAACCAACTATTATACTGTGAACTAATCATAACCATTGATCATATTCCTCTCTCTTTACTACTATCTATGCTTCCAATTATGAATTTCATAGAAATTCCTTATAGAGGGACTTAAGGGAGTTGGAAGATAAAATCTTGAACTTTTGGGCCATTACTAGTGATTTCAATTGTGTTTTATCCTCTAGGAAAATTATAGACAATAATAGATGTTCAAAGATAAAATTTAATGAACTTGATATATTGGGCATATAGACAATAAGGGCATATAGCTGGCAGATCTTAGATATATTGGGAACACTTTCACATGGTGTAATAAATAGGTTGGTGATTGGTTCTTCCAAAAGAAATTAGATCAACACTTGCTGAATTCAACTTAGGTATCTCATTTCCTACAAAGTTATACTTGCTTTGGGAGCTACCTTACCGCTAATCACTCCCTTATTCTCAAAATTAAATTAATTATTTTTCTTAATATGACTAAGATTAATAATTAGATTAATTTCTAATTAATTTTATAAAAGTAATTTCTAAAGTTAGAATTAATTAGTTTCAATTAGATTAAAATGAATTAATTAGACTCTTTAAAATTAAAAAAAAAATTGTTTTCTTAAGTACTTAAGAAAGGTGTTTATTGATTAAATTTATTTATTTCAGTTTGATTGAAATAAATTAAATTGATGACTTTAGTTGTTTATAAAATTATTATACGTTTCATTAAGAAATTGTTTCTTTATTTATGAAAAATAAGTTTCTTGATTTATTAGAAAAGATATTTTTCTTGATTAAACTTTGAAAAGGTGTTTTCATTTAATAATTAAGGAAAATGAACTTTCTTTAATAGTTTTGAAAAGGTTTTTCATTTATTAATTAAGAAAAATAAGCTTGCTTTAATATTTTTTAAAATAGTTTTCTAACTCATTAAAGAAAGATTTTCTAATTAATTAAGAAATCAATCTTTAAATAAATAATAAAATGAATTTCTTAATTAAATTTAAAGTATTTATTTTAATTTTGAAAGTAATATCCTTTTAATATTATAAAATAGTTTTCTAATTGAGGAAAGCAATTTCTAATGAGATTACAAATATTAATTTCAATTTAGATTAGAAATAGTTTTCTAATTGGATTAGAAAATGTTACTTATATAATTATGGAATGGAGTTTCTCTAAATTATAATAAGTATGTAGCATAGTTTATTGAAAATTGTTTTCAATTAAATTTTATTAAAGGAGTCAAGATAATTGGAAATAGTTTCCAATTATATTTGAATTTTTTTTCAAATCAAATTAAATTTCTATTCCGAATGGGAATTTAATTCATTTAGAAATCAATGAGTTTAATCTAATTTAAGTTTTTCAAATAGTTGGAAATATTAGTTTAGATTATGAAGATGAATAACTTGAATCAAATGAAAATTGATATTATATATATATAATTTTATTATAAGTGCATAAGTTGCATGCTTTATTTATATGTTTGATATATATATATATGGGATGCATGCTAAAATTGTATATTTTATATGTGTGATATTTTACATGCAATTTTGCGTTTGATGAGACGAATGAATTAAAGTCCCTCGTTAAAATATTAGGTTCAAGTTGAGAACATGAATTTTGCCTTCCATTGTTATAAGAATAAACCAGGGTTTTGTTTTATTGTTAGGCTTGTTGAGCACACTTAAGTCTACTTTAACCCAAATATGTTTAGTCTTAGGATAGTAGGTTCTATTTAACTAAATTTGTGTGATTTGGATGAGCAAACTCATGATCTCATGAATTTAAAGGTAGGGATAGGAATAAATTATAAGATATGTTTTGGCAAGAGTTGTTAGCTAACGAATCTAGGAGTCACATCAGATGTGATAGATTAAGTTTTTATCCACCTAATTTAACTTTAGTTGATTTGTTGAGCAAACTCAAGATCAACTATTTTTTAAACGGATCCTAGCACACTTGGAAAATTATAGTAATCTTTTTAAATATTAGAAAGGACTATTCTTTCGAATAAAATAGTGGAAGTAACCAAATACATGATTAAAGTCCTAATATCATTTGGTAGTCATGGCAAATAATTAATTACTTGTTTTTCTTACATTTATTTTCAATTATGAGTGAAATTTACCTTGTTTCGTATAGTTGATTGATCGTGGTTTTTCGATGTATGTAAGTTTTAATTAATTAACCTCGATAATCCGTAAGCGCACGGGTTGTTCTCATATCGATCCCATAAAGAGGGATAATATAATCCTAAAATGTAAGGCTAAAACAAATCGCTGAAATTTAAATGGCATGAAACTAAAACAAGAATGCAATTTAATTAAGCAATTCAATTTAAGAATCAATCACAAAAATATTAATAATTTGGCAATTACAACGCACACTCAAGAATCAACCGAAGGAACTACCAATTAAGAGAAAGGGAGTTTTACCTATCTTTAACGCTAACCTAATCAATTATGAATTGCTGGATTATTGGTTCTAGACGATCCTATGGTTGATTACTTGCTCTTGAGTCATAACCATTAACCCTAATTTATAAACCCTAATCAAATTATGGAAGTTGCAATTTCTCAACTAATAACCTATCCAAAACCTTAATTATATCTGAAGTTCTCTAATAAACTATTAGAAATTATTACAAGATCTCTCTTTACAAAATTTATCGATTTCATTTTATTCTTGTGCTATTAAATAACCTAACTCTCGTAAGCCCAATTTAATTAATTTTCACTTGATTCACCGTCTCAGTTTATCACCAAATTATGCAATTGCAGAAATTAAATCACAATAAATCCAGTAAAACATAAACAATCAAATTTCATTAAATCAAAAATAAAAACCCGAAGGTGAGTTTAGAACATCGTTAACATCCATAAAACCTATCATCAACTATCATTCCAATTCTATACAATAATAAAATTGAAAATAATAGGAAATACAAAATTGAATAGCCAACGGGAGGCAGCGACGTCGAGAAACTCCTGATCCGGGAAGTACGTCGAGTCGGTTCCTTCTTCTCTTTCTCTATCTCTCGATAATTCTCTCTAGGGTTTCTCTCAAAAGTGGCTGATGCAAGAGCTCCCTCTCCTCCTTTATCTTATTCTTTAAATACCTTTTATGTTTTGAGCAGCCCTAGGGTTTTTTCGGAGTTGAAAAGGTCCGAAAAATCCCTTGAAACTTGATGTTTATGAGTGTCTGCGCGTCTGCCCGACGCAAGCCACGATCATGGCCTTACATGCCATAATCATAGGCCATATCTGAGCCTTCTGTCAAGATCATGGTAAGCAGGCCACGATCATGGGCCATGTCCTAGGCTTCTATCACAATCGTGGCATATAAGCCATAATCTTAGGCGATATCCTGGGCTTCTATCACGATCATGGCATATGGGCCACAATCTTAGGCCATGTGCTAGACTTCTATCACGATCGTGGCATATGGGCCACGATCTTGGGCCAACTCTAGTGCTTCTGTCACAATTGTGGCCTATTATTCCATAATCATGGGCTATTGTTTCAGCCTGAATGTCTCCAAAACTTCTCTGTTATCCTAAAACACTAATAAACACATCAAGGTACCTTGAAAACATAATAGTTAAACTCAAAAGCTTATACTAACCCATAAAACACTTAAAATACAAATAATTAACAAACTAACACAATCCTAACCTAAACATATACTAAATGATCTTATTAATGGATTAACATATCAAATTATGCCCTAAAACATGATGCAATTTACACTAATCACATGCCCACACACACTTAAACGTTTGCTTGTCCTCAAGCAAACAAAACAATAAACAATACAAGAAAACATGAAACATGTATATGCAGTAATGAGATAAGGGCTTCAATTTAGCGAAACAAATTTAAATATATACACAATCCTTCAAGTCGTTCTAACTTATTAACAAGCGAAATCTATGTCTAAGCACCTTGGAATAAATACACAAACTAATCAAAATTTTAATGTTAAGTCTATTCACCTTTATCACTTGCACACACACATTGATAATCATTCAGTCAAAACAAAAGTGTAGCTATTCCTCAGTAAGTTTTCATACAAACATCAAGCTACTAACAAGTTTGGTTGTTTTTAGAAAACATTCTTTTTGTTGATTTTTCTTTAAAAACATGAACCTAGTCTTTTTACACAGAGGAAAACATTTGTGATGAATGTCCATCCGATTACTCAACTAAGTTATGTTGTTATTAACTTTGTTGGTTGGAATGTCATTATAGCCTTTTTACATGAAGGCACACGTTTGTCATGCGTGTCGATCTAGTTACTTAGCTACATCACATTTTCAACTGGCTACTAGCTCTATTCATAACCCGAAGGCCAGCGGAATAGTTATTTTAGTTAAAATTTTACAACTTATTTAACACAAAAATTTACCTTCCTTATTGCTTTAGCTAATCATTTTTATAAAAATGCACTAATAATGCCACTTATTTGTTTGGTCTAAAATTATAAATGAGTATGGAAAATTCCTAGGGTGAATGGACAAACATCATATCCTAATTAGCTAGCATATTTAGCCTTAAGTAACTTAGGTCACTAATTTCACAAGCTAATAAATCTTCGCAACCTAAAAGGAAATGTTTAAAGCTAAATATATATGGTTAAGTCCTATCCATTGACGCATTCACAAAGTTCACATCATGCAACTAAACAAACTGTCATACAATATGCAAAATTCACACTCAAGAGAAAAACACATAACCCTCCCCACACTTAAACAACATATTGTCCTTAATGTGAGAAGGGTACACAAACACACCAGGGGGAAATAAACACAATATACAAAAAACCTAAGAAGAAAATACTAACAAAAATGAAAATAAAAGGTTTAGAACACGAAACCGTTTATGGTGATGGAGGTGGTCATGGCGATAGTGTTGAGACCAAATCCGCTTGACATTAAGAGTGTTTCCCTATCTTATAAGTGATTCAAGAAAGTAAAAGAATTAGCAATCCAAATCATTCAAAACTTATTTTAGAATTTAAAACAAACCTAACTACACAACAATTTAAACCTAACTACCAAGCATGCTAATTTATGGCCATTAGCTTGACCTTGTATAATTGAAAACTCAGTCGGGATCAATTAGGAGCGGCCTACTTCCACCCTTTTTGTTCAACAACAATTTTGTAGCCTGTAAGTAAGCTACAAATTGAAAAATGATCAGAAGGAAAATATTGATAAAGTTGATATAACCAATTAATTTCAGTAATGTCCTTTTCACTAACAAAATATCAATAAAATAGGGAATAACAAAACTTCCTAAATCTTTCATCAAATCTAACAATTTGTCCTGTAAGAAGATGAGTTGCTCTCTTTCTTTCATAATCACCTTCGTCTCCTCTACTTCTGCCACTTCATGAATAGAGACTTTCATATCTTCTTCAAACTCGATGTATGTTGTCATATGTTCTTTTTCCTATTGTTCTTTAGAAGATTCGAACACATCAATTATCTTGAATGAGCTACAATCCTTTGGATTTTTTAATACATCATTAATGTTGAATGTCACTTGGTCATCATTAATCTGAAGGATAAGATTCATTTCATGGACATCTACCTATGATTTTTTATGTTCACACATGGTATATCAAGAAATGGTGAATAATAGGGAGGGTTAGCATTCTTTTCTTCATCCTCTTTCTTCATCTCTTGGTCTTCATTAAGGTGGGGTTCAGTTTGGTTTTCCACTGATCCTTCTAGCTCTCCCACATTATTACATGTGATAGTCTCATATTACTCTCTTTGATGTATTTCCATATTACTTAGAAAGTCTTCCCCACTTCTCTTACAAAATTCATGGAAAAGCTATCTCACTTGAAACTTTAGGTTATGAATAGACGAGGCATGATTTTCCATTACTTGCTCAATTTGCTCTTCTAGTCTCTTTTGGCCCTCTTCGATGTCCGTGAGCTTATCTAGGATCTTGTACAATTTAGAATCCCATGAACTGGACTCATTTGTTGAAGTCCTATAATATCTATCTCCCGTCATTGTTCTTTCCATTAGCTTTTTCGATGTCTCATTTCTCATTCTAAGATGTCTTGCTATGTCTCTACTTTACGCCCCAAACTTCATTCTC